>CM033715.1:9761256-9976744 GCA_019671005.1 Hibiscus mutabilis | reverse complement strand
AATAATCTATATTTTATAGTTTAAAGATTAAAGTTTAGGATTCAAGATTTTATAGTTAAATCTATTAAAAGAATTTGTAGTTAAATATCTAGATTTTAATTTTAAAGTAAAAACAAACATGCTTGTGGAGTGTTTTTTTTTTCATTGTCAGAAATAATAACCCATTAATTTAAAGTTAATACCTATATTAATATTGTAAAAAAAATAATAGCTATATTGAACTATTAATCTAAGCTAAATTTTTTTAATAAAACGTGATATATTAATAATGATACCGTAACATTTTACAAAAAGTAATTATTAATGAATACAATTTAATTTAAACGCTTATAAAAATAATAATTTTTTTGATCAAATTATAAAAACAATATTTTAGCTAATAAAGTAAGAGGTAAACTAAAAAATCACAAACATTTCTAATTTTACTTAAAAAAAAAAGAGTTCACAAGTATTTCTAATTGTATTATAAAATCACGTATTACTTGGAAAAATAAAATGTGAAATATTAATAATGAAATGATACCGTAACATTTTACAAAAAAGTAATTACGCTTCAAAACAATATTTTAGCTGATTAAGTAAGAAGTAAACTAAAAAATGACAACGGTCAACTGAATCAAGAATTATACAGAGGCTTTTGGGTGGTGCTTCGGCCCGGTAATTCAAAATTTTCTTGACAACGAGGAAGTAGCCGACTTATAGAGATAGCTATATAAATGATCCATTGTCTTCTTTATGACAACAGATTCAAAGTAAAGCTCAATCAAGAAACCATTGTCCTTCGCAGAAGAAGAAAAGGTATGGAGATGCTTCGCAAGAAACCAGTGATGGCGAGACAAGTCTTTGCGGATGGATTGGAGTGCGAGTTCGCGTTGATTAGGAGTGCCATTCCCATGTTTCGTTTTGTTTCGATGGATACCGAATTCCCCGGTACCATCGTTAAACAAAGTAAACTAATCATCCAACATGGTAACTCGGCTATCAAGTACATATAATGTGGATGCACTCAAGCTAATCCAACTCGGATGGTGATTTACCTGATTTCGGTACTCCCTTCTGTTATGTCTGGGAGTTCAATTTCAGAGAGTTTGATGTTGATAAGGATGATTGTGATATGGAGTCCATTGATTTACTAAAGCGACAAGGGATCGACTTTGTGAAGAACAAAGCCAAGGGTATTGATTCCAGGGATTTTGCTACGTTGATGTGGAGTTCGGGGTTGCTCTGCAATTGTTGTTGTGGAGGTTTGACGTGGATCACCTTCCACGGGGCTTATGATTTCGGCTTCTTGGTGAAGATCCTAACTCAAGCACCGCTGCCACCTGATTTCGATTCTTTTATGCAACAGATGCTGCATATTTTTGGTGGGCACATATTTGACACAAAGCATACATCTAATTTCTTGCGCATGTATGGCGGTTTGGAAAAGGTGGCCAAATTGTTGAACCTCACACGTCAAGCTGGATCGTGCCACCAAGCCGGATCGGACAGTCTGCTGACTCTCCGGTGCTTTATGGAGTTGAAGAAATCGGGAGTTTTCGAATACAACACAAGTCCTAGAATGCTGCCTGCTCTTGCACTCTATGGCTTGGTTTCAGTTGAGGATTTAGACTTTTCTTTTTGTAATTTTCTGTTGTCCATAAGAATGTGTAAACATTTCTTAGCAATTTCAGTTTAATTTTGCTTTTACTTTTAATAGTAAAAAGGTTTAAATTTTTTTGATATATAATATGTTGAAATTTTTTTGATGTTATAAATTAATATGTCGGTGTAGCCAGGTTGCAACAACATATAATTTCAATCCAGGTAACAACGTCCTGGCAAAATCCCGAAATTTTCAATATGTAATTCAGCCAACACCACCTTTCAGTCTTTCACATCAGAAAAGCTTTCAGTTTTCGACTCTGTTGCTAACATTGATTGAAGCATTGGGAATATATCCAGTTTTATATACAAAGAAGCCACTTTGCTTTTACACATCACTGCACCAGTCTAGTATATGCACAAAAGACCAACGGAGAAAATTGAACCTCCCATCATCGAAGCGGCACTGAGGGGGTGACTTACCGCCAAACAGCCTACCACCACCATAGCGCAAATGCAGTTATTTCTAATCAAGATTTTCCAGTTGCGGAGGTTGAGTTGCCCTACGAAACCATGTATTGAAAGCAGTGATCAAGTGGGGGCAATCTTCGACATTTCGGGTTGAGAAGCTGAGACATTGTTGCAACAATGCTTGTGCATCCGACATTGGCAGTGTCGAGATGATTCTCAGGAATGTCTCCTCCAATTCCAGGTAGAGTGTTTTATGGCTGGGAAGCATAGGTGAGGCATTGTCTTTGCACACAAGCAGAACAGGAAGCCAGTCTTTCACAAGCTTCACTCTAACCTGAAATGTGCATAAAACTAAACTCATTTTAACCACTTATGACAGACAAGAAATACTCCCCTTCTCTAAAACTCAAGCACCGCAGATCCATAACAACCATAGTTTCAAATGTAACCAAGAGTTTTTAAAAACTAAACAAGCAGCAGCAGACCGTTTCCTTGTAAAATTTGGCATTGCCCTCGGATCTTGTAAGCAAATATTATCATTTATCGTTTTAATCCTACATTCAACACATGCTCGGACCATACTTCTGATTTATGGTTATAACATGTAATTACTCTTCAGAAGATCTTAAACTTTGACCCAACAAAGTTTTCAAAGACTCAATGTTAATTAACTAAAGCATTAAAATCCTCTCAGCAATTAATTGAACATAGCCAAACTTGGGGTTTATTATCTTTTAGAACCGGTTTATCAGCAGAGCTTAGAAAGACTGGAAAATATGTTTACATATTGTATAGGTAATACATGCTCCGTGGTCGCCTAGACATTATGAATTTAAATTGAAATCAACTTGCTCCTATGGGCAATTAGTTCCCACAACTTTACAAAAATTCGAATTCACAGACCTAAAGAGAAACACTCACCAATCACCAGCAATTCATTACAAGTACCAGCAAGAGCGTACAGATTTGAGTAAAAAATACATCTTTGCATGTACCAATTTATCAGACATTGTATGATGAACACTGCAATCTGCATATTCATATAGTCAAAATAACAAGAAAGAAATCGATACCTGTGTAGCAGCCAATATGTTTCCGGCAGCAACCGCATTGGTAAGCTTACAGGTACACCGAAGCACAACAGCAGGGAGTCCCGGAACAATATTCCTCCAAGCATCATCCCTAAACGCTCTCTGCAAATCGGCTGTAAAACTAGCCTGCTCACTCCATTCCCTCACAGCCGAATCCGCCACCCTCAGCTCAATCATCCTCTCAACCAACCACAACAAATGTCTCCCGTTAGTCATCGCCGTATGCAAATTCAACCTCTGTATCGCCTCTGTCTCGTTATGATCCCCTCTAAAATCGGGGCTCGTATACTCCTCCAAGCTCTCCTTCACAACCTTCAAACTGGACTCGAACGCCCTCTGCAAAACCCTCCTGGCCGATTCCCGCGACGAGGAATCCCTCATAAGCTTGGCCACAAAAGCTTTGACGAACGCCATGTTGGGATGGTTATGAATCGCCGCTAAGATCAAGCCGTGCAACATATCTTCACATGAATCGTCTTTCCCCGGCGAAACGCGGGCAAGAAGTTCCTTCGACTCTTCCTCGCGCAATAAGGGGATCAAGCTCAACACTCTTTTCTCCTCCTCCTCGCTCCAAGGCACGGCTTCCAAGAATTTCAAGCACGATTTCACGCATTCCTCAAAGAGTAATTCGAGTGCCACGGGGAGGATTTCGAGTGCGGTGGAAGCGGAGTCGATGACGGTTGCAAAATCGCTCGTGTAGAGCAGTTGAAGGACGGTTAAATGGGCGGTAATTGAGTTTGGATTGTCGTCGACAACGGCAAGGTTCAAATGAACTAGGTTTTTATTACTACCACGATCATTGCTTCGAGAACCTTCGGCGCAATTGTCGCTGTTTGCGTCGGCGTTCGTCTGGTGTTGCCAGCAGTCGGATAAAAGCGCCGCGAAATACTTGGCGCGGCGGATGACGTCGGAGTGGAGATAGATCTGGATGTCGGATTGGCGGGTAGAATCGGTGGGAGCGTCGGAATCAAATGCGGAACGGTCAACGAAGAGGCGGAGCAAGACGTCGGCGGTGTAGGGGTCATTGAAGGAGTAAGTAGCGGAGGATGTGCGCTGGAACTTTTGAGAGGATTCGGAGGTGGTGTTGTCGGAGAAAATGTGTATGACATGGGCGGAGGAGGAGAGGCGCGTGGAAGAGGGGTGGTGGCGAGGCACGCGCTGACGCTTCCGATTGGTGTTTGATATCATCGAGGAGGTTGTAGAGGAATTGATAAATTAAGGTTTGGATAAGAAAGAAATGGGAAGGCCAATGTTTGCATTATTCTGGTCCATCCAGGTCATGTCATTTCATTTCAGGATGATTGATTGGTTTTTTCTGGTAAAAGTAAATTCGTTTCGGTTACATTTATTATATAACATAGGCACTAAAAAAATTAGAGGATTTATATTTTATTTAAATAAAAAATAAATGTTTAAAAGGAAAAAAATCTATAAATATTGTTTTAGGGTTTATTTTTTCTCAAGGTATGGTCTTTTTATTTTTTATTTTTCGTATTAGTGCATTCGCTACAATAACCTAAAGGTTAGCTCAGAAGATTTTGATTTTAAACTATAAATTATAAAAATACTCCTAAAAGTGGGTTCATGAGGCTTTGACTTTGGCATTTTTGGGGGATTTTTTTGGGAAAAGAACTGTTATAGTCAGATTCAGTGAAATTCGGCTTTTAGGGTACTGTAGCAAATACAATATTTCGGGAATTAAAATGAGAATGGCCATATTTTTAGGGAAAACCCTAAAACTATATTTGAGTAAAATTTTCTGTTTGAAGTACCTTTCTTTTGAATTTTAGATGCCTAAAGTATATTTTTGTAAAAATAGGTATTTAAAGTTTTAACCGTTTTATACTTTTAGGTGTTTAAAGTTCAATGGCGAATCTAGGAAAATATCATTGACTGAGCAATATAAAGGATAAAAATCTTATGTACCTTTTTCGGTGTCCATTGCTATACCAAGACTAAAAAAATAAATTTTAAGTCATAACTCTAAATTCTAAATCTTAAACCATAAACCCTATAAATACACCCTACCTCAAATTTCCTGATCTCTAATCTTAAACTTTAACAATAAATCTTAAATCTATGTTTTTAGTGTGATAGCATAGAAAGAGACACCAAAAAAGGACACGAGATTTCTATTACAATAGGAAAAAAAAGCAAGAAACTCACCTAACATAGCTCATATATACATAATTTTTAAATTAAAAATATAATAACCGATTAAAAATAATATGATTATATGTTTCAAAAACACGCCATCAAAATATTCGATTTCAAAAAAACTCTTCGAACAAAATCAAGCATTTATTCCACAACTTTAACAATACTAAACAAGTAACATTTCAACAATTCTAAAACTTGAAGCACTTGGTGGGAGGAGACTATTCCAAAAACTCAAGTTGGATGAACCATAATAGATTTAAGATTAAGAAAACAATATACCTAATTACGCTACCGCTCTTTTCATAGCATGTATTTTTTTTATTTTTATTTTTGTGTATGAAAAAGATAATGAACCTATCAGAGTAAGAACTATGCACATAAATAATAAATCAACTGCAACATCAAAGCATCTAATAGCAGTAGCATATTTGAAAATGATGAAAAATTGAAATATTTCAAAACAACTTTAACATACCAAATCAAAGAGGATTATCAATTTTAATTCCATCATCTTTTTCTTTTAAAATTTTGTGCTTATTTTTTTTATTATATATAAAGTTTTGACATTTACTGTCGTTACTCTACTTCTTTCTTCTAATTTTATTCCACTTAAATTTTAAAATAAATTTAATCCTTTATTTAATACTTTTGCATGCTAAACTTAAACTATAATTAGGCGAAATGAAATTTTTAACTTTTTATACGTGATATTACCTTCTAACTTTCCCTGAAGTAGTTGTTTCTCCCTTTATGCTATCATCTACTATATATAACTCTAAAAGTCTATATACTTCCGGATGAAAATTAACTTTTATAAGTATTTTTAATTCAATTTATTCATGGGTCATGAAGCTATATTTCAAAATATATAATAAAAATAAATCTAATACCTAGCAATAAAAAAATGGTTTTCCTGCGAAATTGAAAAAGAGAGAGAGAAAAGAAATCTAGAACAAAATTAAAAGAAAAAAATTAAAAAATCTACCTGATTGAAAAGGTGAAAAGGAATTAAAAAAAAATCCTAACTTTTAACTTTATCGTGAGACCAATAGAATAAAAAACGTAGGAAAATGAGAAAAGAATGATAAAATAAGGGTAAAACTTTGATACATAGTATGTGTACATTTTTTTTACATAGATTTATATTTTTGCCTTATAAAATATAAATTTTAAATTCTTAACCCTAGCACCCTAAACTTTAACCATAACATTAACCCTAACACCCTAAACTCTAACTCCTAAATTCTAAACATTAATCTTAAATTTTAAACTTTAAACCCTAAACCCCTAACATTTAAATTTTAAACTACAATCTTAACCCCTAAAATTAAAAGGACAGTATGTGTATTGAAAATTTTCCCATAAAATAATATTTTACCTTTTAAAATTTTAATTTCAAGCTTCAGAATAAAAGAAAAAATTGGGCATGGGTGGCCATGTTCGCTCATGCTAAAAGTATAATAATTTTAGGTGTCGGTTAAAATGTGTTAAAAATTATTAATCAATCAATACTTACTATGTGGTATGTTTATTTTATTTTTTAAAAAAAATTAAAAATTAAAAATAATTGTTTTATAAAAAATTGATTTTTTTATAAAATTTTACAATTTTTACAAAACAATCTCTAAATTTCTAAAAATTCCAAACCCCTAAATCAGCGATGTTGATCGTTGCGTCTGTGCACACCACTTTGGTCGCCGGACCTAAGCAATCATTTCTCCCAATACAGCGCTTTCAGCGACGCCTTGTTGGGGAAATGACCGCCTAGGTCCGCAACCTAAGGGGTGTGCTCAGGAGTAGTATTTCGGGGTTTGAATTTGAAAAATTGTAGGAATTTGGGATAGTTTCGTAAAAATTGCAAATTTTTGAGATTTTATAAAAAATTGAAAATTTTGGATTTTTTTCTTAATTTAAAAAAAATCATATTAGTGCCACATGTCAAGCATTAATTAGTTAACAATTTTTAACACCCCTTAATGGTCAAGCACCTAAAATTGCAATGTTTGAAACTTTGGGCACCTATTTGTACAAAAAATACTTTAGGCACCTAAAGTTCAAAACAAAATACTTTAAACACTTATTTTTCATTTAAGCCTTTATATTCATCTAAACATACTATAATTATATTTCTTTGTCAAAAAATACTATAATTATATGCAGGGATAACTACATATATAGTACTCCACGTATTCCTGCGTTATTGTTTTAGTACCCCACATTTTTTTTGATAAAATTGTACCCAACGTTACGTTATATTTCTATTTTGATACCCCACCATTAAAAAATTAACGGCAAACTAACTAGGAGAGAGAAAATCACAGGTGGCATGCTGCTACATTATTTTCTCTCTCCTAGTCAGCATGCTATGTCGACTAAAATCATAAAAAAAACACACGTGGCATGCTGGCTAGGAGAGAAAAATGACGTGGTAGCATGCCACATGTGATTTTCTCTCTCCTTGTCAGCATGCTACGTGTGCTTTCCTCTCTCTTAGCCAGCATGTTGTTAATTCTTTAATGGTGGAGTATCAAAATAAAAACAAAACGTAACGTTAAGTGTCATTTTGCCAAAAAAATATGTGAGGTACTAAAACAATAACGTGAAAATATGTGAGGTATTAAATATGTAGTTATCTTTTATATTTAAATCAATTTCTTTGTTAGGGTTAGCAGGATGTGGTGGCATGGTATGGGATAATGATGATGATTGATGTTTTGGGTTCGCGTAATATGTTGGTATTTGTTCGGCACTAGAAGCTGAGCTTTGGGGCGTGTATGAAGGCCTTCAACGTTGATGGGATTACGGGTAGCGTCGAGTGGTTCTTAAAGTGAATTGGGCTGAGGCGTTGCGCTTGTTGCGGCACCAGAATCATATCGGGGTTTCAATGTCGTTAGTGCAACATATTTACAGACTGTTGGATAAGGAGTAGGTGGTTCTATTACAGCAGGTTCGGCGAGAGGCGAACCGAGTGGCTAATGGCTTAGTCAAATTGATTCGAGCTGATTACAGGATGTGTCGGTGGTTCGCTACGCTACCTGATGTGTTTCTTGACCAAGTACATGCTGATTGTTTAGGTCTATCCCCCGGTAGTGATCATGGTAAGTATTTGGTATTTTATGAGTTTCTATAAATATAATTATATATTTTAGTATTTTAATTGTTCGAAAGATGAAAAAAACTAGGAAAAATAAGTTGCATTGATGTAGATAATTAATTTATACCGGTTCTTTTATTACACATTCAACTTAAAATTTGAGTGAAAAAATTCTAATATATACTGATGTATATAAATATTGATATGCTAAAAAAATGTAGGAATTTGACGAACGATAGAAGAAACGAAATGAATACTACGGAGTGTTAGTATATATATATTAATTAGTAATTCAAACACATCCTTAAAAAACATATACATCAGTCAAAGAAAAACAGAAAAGGCTTAAATGTTTATTATTAAACAATATTAATAAAATAAAATAAAATATTAAATAATTATTTAAATATGTGTAACATTATTTAAATATTAAAAAATTATAAAATAAAAATATTTTATAGAATTACATTTTAAATAATAATTTTTTAATTAACAAATATGCTAAAAAAGTTCTTTTCAAAAAAATATGCTACAAAAGATCCAAATGTAATTTCACGAGCAATTTTATCTTGAAGAGGGTGGTATTATTTTATTTAATATGAGTTAATTTTTTCTTACTCATTTCCCTAGATTTTTCCGTTGAAACTTATTTTTAAAATTGGTTTAATTATACATTTATTAGATATAAAATAAGTTCAAATCTCGTGCTTAATCTCCAACTGGATTATTAATGTTTGAGTTGATTTTTTATATAAATTAGGAATGATAAAAATAAAACTACAAATAAATTCATTAATTGGCGACTAAGGATGCTCATATCGCTTTATCTTATGTCGGTTCAAACCCGATATGAAAATATAATACATCTTTATTTAATAAAAAATAAAACTGCAAAATTCGTTAAATTATAGCAATTTGAGTTGAGTAATAGCAAACTTACAATTAGAAAGAATAAAAATATAAATTTTGGGCTTTTTAATTTAATAATGGTCCAAACGCGGGGCCATTCTTATCAATACTCATAATTTATTAGGGAAATTACATCACAAGTCATTCATTTATAGTAAACATACAATTAGATCATGATATTTCAAAAGGTTACAGTTTTATCACTCTATTTATTGGTTGCTAGCAATTCTGTCACTTTAACGTTAAGTGGGTAATCCACGTTAACTTTTTTTAGGTAAAATTATATTTTCTAATTTATTATTGAATTTATTGTAAATTGGTGAAAATTAATCCTCATTGACTTTATATTATTCTTGAAGAAAACTTCTTCGATACTTTTATACTTGAATAGGCAAAGAAAAAGGAGAATAACATTTTCCACTTGAATTGTAACATTGTCATTGGAATTAAGGTGATTATCAAGCAAGTCGATCGCGAGTCGAGTAGTGCTTGATTTGTACTCGTTAAAAATCATGTTGCTCGACTCGGCACGTTGCTTATTAATCTCGATAAAATTTTGCTCGACTCATGCTCGTTAAAAAATTTCGTTGCTTGACTCAACTCGTTGCTTGTTAAGCTCGCCAAAATTTTTACCTTGTTTTTTTAAATATAGGTAAACTCTAGTGATACTATTATAGCTTAATATAAACATAGAAATTCAGGGGAAAAATGTAAGATCTGAGAAGATAAATAAACGAACCTGTCATGACCGAGCTAGAGATGAAGTTGATATTCAAGTGTGACTCTTTTTAGTTTCTCAACAATCTTCAATGAACAACAAAAAAGAGAATGCCTTAAGAATTTCGGGACTTTAACTTTCAATCGTATGTAAAAATTAAAGACTTTTCCCTTTTCTATTTTTATACGCAATATAATAACAAATTGGAATTGTTTCTCGCCTTGGACATTACGGATTGGTTAGCACACAATTTATCATCCTCGGCTGTTGTTGCAAGGAACGGTTCTGATTGGGATCTTTGGTTTGGTTATACCATTTGGAACCTATGGTTAGGACGTAATGCAAAGGTGTTTGATAATCCGTTGCTTGGTTATGGGACGGTCGAGGAACGGAGCAAATCTTTGGTTGAATTAACGCTACATGCGATGGAGGATAGGCTTACTGCACCCACAGCGCAACAGGTATCGGGTTTTGCGTCTGTGCAGTGGCAGCTTCCGCACATCCTTGAGCGAAGGTTAATACTGATGGGGCTAAGCGCGATGATGATGGTCGTGCGTCGTGTGGTGGTATAGCCCGTAATAGTTTCGGGAATTGGTGTTTTGGTTTTAAATTTTTTTTTGGTATTTGTTCGGTGTTGGATGCGGAACTTTGAGGGGCTTATTTTGGATTAGTTTTCACTTGGGATGCCGGTTATAGACATGTTATCCTTGAGCTTGATAGTTTAGAGGCTATCCGGGTGTTGCGTGATGATTTTTGGGGCACACATTTTCTACGTTGGCACTTGGATGAGTCACGCCGGCGTGCATGGAACGTATCAACTAGCCATGTTCGGCAAGATGATAATTGTAGCGACCTTTTTCTTTAAGGACAATCGTGTAGATCGTATATAAATTCGGCGCTACGAATTATCCTCTTTAATAATTAATGAAAATATTTTAAAAGAAAAGGGACTTCTTTGGAAAACCTTAATTTTTTTGAAAAACAATGAAAACTTGGAGTCGTCACCGGTCACTTAGGTAAGGTAGGCTAGACACCATAAGAAACCAAAGATTCGTTGTGAAAGGGTCCGGGAGTTGGTTACGTGTGGGGAAAGATTAGAACCCCCATCATGTCTGGAAATCGGTACCAAAATATTTGTTGTTTTTAAAAGGATGAAATTCATTAAGATTTATATTGAATTCAATTCGGAGTTCTTAAATGAAAATTAACCTTAATTACACGGGCTTTATCGAATTGGTGGGTTCAAATTAATTGGACATTTAATTAATAAGGATGACGATATATCGGACCCTAGATTAAACCGACATTGAATAAGACCGTCTGCCGTGTTAATTTATGGTTCGACTTCCGTACGTTACCTTTATGCATGATGCAAGCATTTAAGTATGATGTGATGATTTTGTCAATTCTTAATCCATTTACCTCGCGATGGTAAGGATTAATCTGAATATTTGGTCAACATCCTTTAAGCTTGGACTGTTACGACACAAATATTAAAATTAATAAGTACCTCATTTTTATGATTTAGATTAATTAAGAATGCAATTAAAATTAAAGGTTATATGAATGACAATTAAGGCATGACAATCAAAGGCACAAATATAAACACACAAAAGGAAGTCACGACTTATTAGAAAGCTCAATTAGTGATCTATTTATTAACTAAATAATTCTAATACTTAACCTTAAATTAATTAGCCCTAAAAACTAGAAACCCTAAATTATGGTGATTAAATTGTAATTTAATGTCAATCTAAACTTGACATTAATTTTATCCTAAAATTAATTAAGAAATGTTCAATTAATTTAATGAATTTAACATTTACCCCAATAAGCCAAGGATAAATTTAAAATCACTAAATTAATTCGAACTCTAATATAACTAAGTTTTAAAGAACCTAATCCTAAATTAATCTAATTAATTTAAGGATCGTGCCCCTGTGAGACGAGCACACGATCCTAAACTAATTAAATTAATTTGCCTAATTCTATCCTAAAACTAACCTAACAAGCCCAAATCCCCTTAAGCTAAGCCTATTCTAAAAAACATACATAAGTATAACAAATACTATAATCATATATTGCCAACTATAAGAATATACATTATAGAGTCAAAACTATAATATATGTATTAAAAATTATGTATTATACATATTATAAATCTTATATTCTATACATTTGAAACATTGTATTATATAATATATATATATATATATATATATACATTAAGAAACCTTGTATTATAAAAACCTTGGTATATTTATATGTTACAAAATATCCTTATATTATATATATCGTTATGACAAAATTATATATTATATACATTATTTTAAAAAAATATGTTATATATTTTTTTCAAAGAGAAAAAAAAAACTATATGTTATATGCCAAAAAAGGAAGAAAACTACATAAAATATGTATTATATATAAAACATATATTATGTACATTGTAAGAAAAATACCATACATATATATTTAAATATAATTATATCTATATCTAAGCTATATATTATATATATGTAAAACATAATATATACATTAAAACCGTATATTATATAATATGCATATACATATTATATATACATTTAAAACCATATATTATGTATATTATAAGAAACCTTATTATATATATTATAAAAACCTTATATTACGTGTATATATATATATATATATATATATATATATATTAAAACCCTATCGTATATATATCATATGTTATATAAACTATACTACATATAGATTCATTTACTAACACCATATATTATAATGTATACAATTACATGGAAACCATATATTATATACATGTATTACGAACTAATATGTAAGGTATATACCTCAAACCACTAAATATTTGTACATCTAATCGAGCATCTAAATACGAACAAATAAAACATATACAATTTGAAATTAAACAAGAAATAAATAAACAAGTACATGATAAATGGGGACTAAATTGAATAAATTGAAAATCGGGGGCTAAAATTGAAGACAATTAAACTGGTAAGGAGGGACTAAATTAAAAACGATCGAAAAATTTTAGGGACCTGGGGCATAATTAAAATAGGCGAAATGGCTTACTATTGTAATTAGCCCACACGGAGGGACTAATATCGTGATTTACCCATGCAGAAGGACCGCATGAGTGATTATTTTAAGGCATAGGGATTTAAAATGAAATTAACCCATTTTTTATTTCAAAGTCGGTATAAAACACATCTTATACCCAAAAATCAGACTCTTTTCTCTCTTTTTACTCAAAGAATCCCTCCCCTCACTCTCTCAACCCTCGATGAACACCGTCGTTCATCGGGGTATATTCCCAGAAACTGATCACTATCCGCCGCGTTGGCCGCCGCTTGTCGATGGCCGGCGTATCCAAAACCGGCTAAAATTGACTCCTTTTTCCGTTCTAAACTTATATTCAAACCTGTTTTTTTTTTCAAAAATCCACCCCCTTTTCCCGTTAAAACCCAAAAACTGAGGCTAGAAATAAGGTTTCCGCCACCATATACTCGCATTGTTTCACCATATTTGGCCTCGAGGAGGCCGAGACTTATTAACGGTGGAGCAATGGCTGGAGGAAGCCGAAAAGGCGCGAAAGGGAGGCGAATCAACGAGGGTAAACTCTAAACTCTCTGTTGTTATATATATATGCATGTTATATTTCGAACTGAAAAAAATGAAGAATAGATACCTTGAAAGGCATTTTCATTGTTTGTATTGATTCTGAATTTCCCCGTTCGAAAACTTAGGGGTTGCAAGTGATTGCTTACAATCTTATTTATCCTCTCTCGATTACATCATTACTGCCTATAATCTATTGTTTGTATTCTTAAGCAAACATTAATTGGTTGAATTATGGATGATGACGATTCTGATATCTTATGCTTTTTATGTTTTTTTGGCTGATTGGTGGTTGTGGAGTTGGTGGTCGCCATATGATGACAGAGGAAATTCCGGCAATGTGGCCACGCGGACGAGGGAGATGAAACGGTGGAGGCGCGTGGGTCCGTGGGGAGCTGGACGGTCGGCGCATAAGCTTCACCGGCGAGTGCGAAAGCTGGGCAGTCATTTCGGGTTTGATCTGGACCGTTGGATCAAATCTGATTCAACGGCTAGATCTTGGCGGCTGCAACAGAGAAAAAGGGTGATCAGCTTAGTTTTTAGGGTTTTTGGTTTTGTTATATTGGGTTTGGGCCATGTGATAATATGTAATAAAATTTTTTAGGCTATGAATTATAATGAGACTTTTATTAATAAACATGGGCTTTTATTTAATTATTATACATAAATATTTTTTAGTTAGCCTTTTCTGATATTTTTTAGTTTAATAATAACAATAATAATAACACGTACACATACGATAATACACACAATATGTGTACTTATATACATACACAATAATACGTACATACATGTAAGCAACATATACATATAATATACATGCAACCATGCATTACATAAAATATTGGCAAACATACACATATTTAGTATACATATAATAACACACATGTGCATAATACCTATGTATGTAATACAATCACTTAACATCATTATTTTATTATCACGTAATAGTATACATATATAAGCCCATTATTGTAAATAAAAAAACAGGTCAACCTCGGACAAAATTAATAATTACAATAATAAAGTGGCGGATGCCTTAGCGAAAAGTGCCGATTATGATTGCTTTGAGCTTGTTCATTATGTCACGCCTCCAGTTTGGATTACGTCTTTATTATTAGATGATGTTCTTACGTGTTAAGTGTATTAGGGTGCTTATGTCAGGATTTCTCGTTGTCTTTGGATTTTAACTATTAGTATATGTACTCTTTTTGTCCATTTAAGTTAGGGAGGTTTTCAATGAGGCACATGTTGATATGTCCCAGTGTATGGTTTTCTGTGAATAAAATCATCCATTTACCAAAAAAAGACTTTAATAAAAAAACTCATTATTATAATTTAATTTTTTATTAATACAAATGAAGTTTTTTAATTCTTGAAATACAACATTTTGAAAATTTGAAACTAAAATTTTATGGGTAAATTATTTAGCAATTCACTGAACATTTTTAGAGTTTTAGGCTAGTATTTAAATTTCTTGAAACATAATTTTTTAAGGAGATCACCAAAAATCACAAAATTATTTATGAAAAATAACGAGATGTTTGCGAACTTATCGAGTCGAGTTGGATCTTAGTCGACTTGACTCACAAAGATCTCGAGTCAAACGTTAATTGAGTTTTGTCCGAGTCAAATTCGAGTTGTTTACGAGCCGCTCAACTCAACAAGCACCCCTAATTGGAACTATAATTATTCGGTATATATATTTTTAAAGACGGTTGATTCAGTTTTGAATTTAAAACTAAAATCGAATTGATTAATTATTTTTAACCTATATTTCAAACGGATTAAAAATAAAAATAACTATATTAATTTAATTCCATCGTTTAATTCATTTGACCAAACTTTTACCCATTCATATCGAATGTCAAGAATATGAGTGCTTACTGTTCAGTTAAAATCGAATTAATTAATCAATTAGAAATTTAGTTCAGTTATTCAATTGGTTATAAAGCATTTTCGATTGGTTAACATTTTTTTTCATTGTTCGATTACAACGGCGATACAGAAATATTTTTTAGAGTGGACACAACTTATAAATATTAAAAATCTAAAGACTAACTCATAAAATTTGAGAAAATTTGAGTCAAATGTGTAAAATTTAGAAAGTACAAGGTGTGCACGGGCCTACCTTAGGATGCACTTACATTCGTCAATGTTCGGTTATTGATTAATTGAGTTTGAAATCGTTTAATTAACCAAATTAATCAAAAATTTAATATATGATTAATATAATTTTAGTTTTAAGCCTAAATCTCAACAGTTACTCGTGATATATAAAACCAAATATTTATATTTTTAACCCCAAGTTTAAGCTCAATTCAAAAAGGAAAAAAATAAAGACTAAAAATAAAGAATATCTAAGTTCCTATTTTGAATCAAAACTGAAAAAATATTAAAAATTTCAATTAATTTAAAAACGACTGAATTAATCGATTAATAATTTTCAAAAACAAATCAATTAACAATTACAAATTTTAATTAATTTAATTTTGAATAATTTAATTCTATTATTAATTGTACCATTCGTTTCGCCCACAATAATAAAAAAGAATAATATAATCGGCTGATCGCCGGCGAATCAGAAACATAGTTGTTCAGTTTGTTCTCCTTTTGGCACGCCTATGGTTTGGTGGTAGACATCATGAGTCATGGCAGATCATTAAAACTTTGTACATTTTTTTGGCTAGACATCATGAGTCATGGCACTCCAGAATCTATTTTGGGTACTAAAGTTTTAAAACGTTTAATTTACTCACTGAAATTTAGACATTTGACATTTTTTATTATTCTTTTATTTACTTTTTACTCGGATGTAGATTATGGTTGTTCGGTCCAAATTTCACCAATCATTTTGTCTCACTTTTATGAGTCTAATTCTGACTTTTATTTCGTCAGAAAATATCTCGGAGTCCATGAATCGGACAAATATTTTTCGATTTTTCTCTCGCCAATCTCTTTCTTCTGTCGTAAGATGGATCTTGTTTCTTGGTATTTTGTTACCCTCGTACTGATGAAGTTTTATACCGTTCAAATCTTAAAAAGTTTTTTCGTTCGGCGGTAAATGAATGTCGTCTAAAAGTTAACAGAAAATTAACTAAAACATTTAATATCTAAATTTTAGTAAATAAATTAAACATGTTAAATATTAGATTTAAGAATAAAATTTAGTGACGATTTACGTAATTTACTCAAAAAAATTTTAACACAAAGACAGACTTATAAGGAGTCGGAAAAACCTTTGCTTTCTCAACGTTTAGTAAATTTGTTTTACTATTATTTCAAAATTTTATAATTTTTTCTTTGGCTTCCCAAAATTAAAAAAAAAACATATCCTCATAACTGTGAGATTTTTTATGTTTTTATAATTGACGTGCTTAAAATTCAATACTAAATAAGGTAAATATTTAATACACTATCAAATCATTACTACTGAACTAATTCATAGCCTCCTTAAAATTTTATAAGGACTAAATAATAAATTTATTATTCTGGGAGTCAAAAACAAAATTTTACCATAAAATAGTTTATGATTGTTTATTTTTAGATCAACATATGCGTAATTTAGTGTTTTAAGGGGCCAAAGTCTGCTAGTTTCACCATTAATATGGAGCATGTTTACAATAAACGGGTCAAATTTTAAATACTTGTCTCTGGTGTGTGAGCATCATGAATATAACACTCTAAAAACGAAATCACTAAAAATTTATAAAGGTTGTTTCTTTTACATAAAATCTAAATTGTTAAATAGATAAGTATAAATATGTTTAAAATTTGATACAATTAAATCAAAGATAAAAATTAAAATAACGAGACTATCTAATTAATAAAAGTGTGCAATTAAAATCTCTATAATAAAGTTAGGTCATGTTTAGCAATTAACGGATAGTGGATTACATTAGCTGATTGCATATAGCTGATAAAATTAGATTATTTACCTAGCGGAATGCGTTAGCTGATTGTATAAAAGTGTTTAGTAAAATTAACTAATAGTTGATAGTTGTTTAATTATTTGAACAAGTATTTAACTTAATTATATTAAATGTTTGTTTGGATAATTTATTAGTTACTAATATTTTGTATCTATTAATGTTAATTAGAAGATAAAAAAAAATTTAACATTATTTCTAAGCATATATGAATGATATATATATTAATTTCTTATTTATAAAATTAGCTTTTTAATATATTTCAATAATTATTAAATTTATATGTATATATTAATTTATATATTAATTTCTTATTTATGAAATTATTTTTCTAAAAAAAACTAGTTATTTAAATTTATATTGTGTAGAGATTTTTTTTATAAAAGTCAAAGACAAATGAGTCTTTACAATTCTTTTAAAAGTTTATTTTTAAATTGAGAAGTTTCACCAAATCCGTTATTACACTCAAAAACCGGTTTACCAAACATGGCTTTAACATTGTGCTATAAACATAAATTTTGGAAGTATGATACATACAATTACTTTTACATTTATATTTTTTTAATATGGAGATGATACTACTACGTGCCTCATTAAAAACTTTTATAAGTCTAGATAGAGGAAAATAGTACACATTATAGTATGAACAAAGTTAAAAGGATAAACCTAACATAAGAAGCAAAACAACAAACCAAATATGCAAAGCACAACTATCCAGGGTTAACCAAACTAACCCCACTGCTGTCACAATTTAATAACAGTTGAACCACACTCGGGGGACTGAAGAACCGTGTATAAGGTTCCTCAATTGCCAAGCTAACCGTGCCATAGCATTCGCCACCGCGTTCCCCTTGTGGCCAACCCATCTGAAATGTCCCCTCTAGTCACGTGCTACCAATCGGCGAATATAGGGCAGTAAAGAGCTCACAGCCACCACAAGATCATCACTATTCAAGAGCTCAACTGCATATTTATTATCAGTCTCAATAACCACTTTCAGAATCCACAAACTCCACGCCGTCACTAAACCTTCGTGAATACCCCAAAGCTCAGCATCAAGGACACTACAAGCACCAATAGACTTAGAGAAACCGAGGCACCACTGCGTGTTAGCATCACGTCCAACACCCTCACATATGGTCAGTCCCGATTGGACATTCCTAGAAGCATCCGTGTTAACTTTCACCAATCCTAGATCCGGTTTAGACCACCCAATCCCTGACTCAATGATGCTCTACTCATAATACACTGCGCAGTTTTTAACGCTAGCGCACGCACCACTTCTTTCACCATCCAGATGCTACACTAGAGCACATCCTCAGATTGTATCCCATTTGGCGTAAAAATTCTCCCATTCATGCACTTCCACAATGTCCATAAGAAGGAACCAAACATCAAGTCCCATTCCGTATTAACATTTGGGGAAAATGGAGGGTGAAGGTTAACAAACAACCATTTTTTTCAAATCTATCGTCAAAAATTCATCAAGCTTACTAAGCTGAATCGTCCCTTGCCAAACTGAACGAGCAACTACACATGTCCTCAACACATGTAAGCCATCCTCTATATTGCTACCACAAACATCACAACTCGAGTCATTCGCTAAATGTTTACGAACCTGTTCAGAATTAGTCATGATCCTATCATGGCAAACTAACCATAAAAAAGTTTTGATTCGAGGCAGCCTTCTATACCGAGATATTATTTCCCACAAAAGATCATAATCTGAATCGCTCCCAACTCGCCTTCGATAGGCAGTTTTCACTGTGAACTCACGTTTTGCTTGCCATCCCCAACAAGGTACGTCACTAAAGTCAGTCCCAACAAGAGGCTTAATTGCTGCAATATGCAACAATGTCGAGTCTTCCAGCAACATATCAAAATTTTCCCATACACAGTTTCCATCCCAATCAACCATATCAGCAACCGGTATGTGAGGCACAACCCCCGTACATTATCTTTTAAATGTAGCCGCAGTGGTCTGAGTCCTTCAACCCAATCATCATGCCAAAAATCAATAATTCTCCCACCACCAGGCATCCATGTAATGCCCTGCCGAAAATCATCCCAAATACTACACAGATGCTGTCATAGCCAAGAACCATTCTACCGGGTCAAATGAAAAAACACAAGATCAATAATTTTATAAAAGCATCATTCTGATCGCGTAAGTGGTGAAACCCCAAACCACCATACCTAGGTAATTTACACAACTCATCCCAATTAACCAAGTGAGTACCATGTCTATCCTATGTATTTCCCCATATAAAGTTACGGATCAAGCGCTCAATTTCATTACAAATTCCTTTCGGCAAGATGGTAGTTTGCATCGTGTATAGCAAGATTGCAGCAAGAACTGACTTAGCAAGAATAATTTAGCCCGCCAAAGATAACTTTTTAGCGCTCCATCATGACAATTTACTTAAAAACCTTTGTTAGAATATACTGGTAGGTACTCACAGTCACTCATCCATGGAGAAGAGGCACACCTAGGTCCCTCCCAAGATCCGTAACTTGCGTAAACCTAAACAAATCACTAATATTATTTCTCAATTCATCCGAGACATTGGTAGAGAAGAAAATATTTGTTTTCGACACACTAACCTTATGTCCAGAGCTACAGTAAAATGTCCGTAACACCTTCTGAATGACATCAAGTTGCTCCAGTGAGGCCTCAGCAAACAAAATCAAGTCATCTGCAAAAAACAGATGAGAAAATGGAGGTGCCGAACGTGTAAGCTAAATAGGTTTCCACCCCCCATAACTCACTTCTTCTTCTATCGCATGTGCCAAACGTTCCATGCACATTGCAATAAATACAAAGACAAGGGATCACCCTGACATAAACCTCGTGATGGTCGAAAAGGTACCGATTCAACCTCATTCCATACAACTTGAGTGGAAACAGAAGAGACATGACTCATAATAATAACCTTTAACTTCTCTGGAATGCTAATCTCACCAAGCGTGTCATCAATAAAAGAACATTCTAAATGACAATACGCCTTTACAAGATCTATTTTGATCACCATCCAACCTACGTTGCCATCCAACCTATGTTTCCTTGCTTCCTCCGCATAGAACGTATAACCTCTTGCAAAAGTATAACATTATTAGAAATCGATCTTTCTGGCACAAAACTTGTTTGATTATCTGAAATCCACGTGGACAAGAAAGGTTTAAGCCGATTAACAATAACATTACTTAACATCTTGTACATCACCGTACACAAACTAATAGGGCAAAATTGGGAAATATATTCAGGGGCTTCAACCTTAGGAAAAAAGTGACAAGAAGCGTAGGATTCAGCTCTGAATCAACTCCACCCAAGGAAAACATAGACCTAATTTTGTCACAAATATCATCGCCAACCACCTCCCAATTTTGTTGAAAGAAACTCGCTTGAAAACCATCAACCCCTAGAGCTTTAGCTGGGGCCATATCAAACAATGCTTCTCAAATTTCTTCCATAATAATCGACATATCCAGCATGCCTAGAATAAACTGATCTAATATAGCAAACTTACCCCTTACATGATAGGAATATCCCTGCACACCAGATGAGGTAAATAAGCCCTTAAAAAGACACTGCTAGTTCCCGTAACTCATCTGCAATAGAGCACCAGGACCCGCCCTCCCGTCTAAGCATAGTGATAGAATTCACACGACGACATTTTTTAGCTTGCGCGTTGAAATACCTCGTATTTTTGTCCCCCTCAATAATCCACTGACACCAAGCCTTCTACATCCACAGAGACTCCTCTTATTCTAACACCACATCAAGCTCAGCACGTAATTTACTCTCAAGTCTATAAAGGCAAAGCGAGTGCCAGGTACTCAAGGCCCTATCAATCCCCTTAAGTCGTGCCAACAGTGCCCGTTTCTTCTTGCCAATATGTCCAAAATCAGAATTATTCCAAGCCGACAGAACTGATGAAATATGAGACAAGTTGGCAACCACATATCTATCATTGGACCAATTCTGCTGCAGTAAATGTCAAAAATCTGGGTGACCCTGCCATGCCATAAGATATTTGAAAGAGTGAGACCACACTTGAGGAACACAGAGCTGAGTTATTAGCATGATGGAACGATGATCCGATCCTAAGCGATCCAAATGAAACACCCTCGAGTCAGGAAAAAGCAAGCACCATTTCTCATTCAGTAAGAAACGATCCAATCTTTGCTGCAACGAGCCTCTACTCCATGTAAATTTAGGACCGCGAAAACCAATGTCCAACATGCCAACATTAAATACAAAATCACCAAAAGCTTTCCTTATACCCGCACGCCCCAAGGCACCACCTATTCTATCATCCGCCTTTAAAATAGATTTGAAATCGCCTCAAAGCATCTAAGGGCACTTCTCCCCCGAATCAAGAGAGCCTAGCTGGTGCCACAAATACTTGTGATATCCAAGGCTTGGTGTTCGATTATGAAAGTGTTTGGTAAAAAGGGGTAGAAAATGTATTGGAAATATATAAAACAGTGCCAAAATTTAGTATTTTGCGTGCGAGTATACACGGTCGGCAAGTAATACATCAGTAAGCTTCCCACAAGGATTGACCAAGAGTTTGATTGTCTTGCTTGTTTACTTGTCAAAGGAAAAGTGTTGTTGGTTTGAAGTTGGTTTTAAAAACAATATAAAAGAAAGGAAATAAAAATAAAACAGCATTGGCAAGGAGAGTTTTCAAGTGAGTGATGAGCGTTGGCAAGGGATGCCTGATTTTCATGCTATTAATGCCATGTCAGCCTTTAATAATGTAATTCCTTGGCATCGTTTAACAAGCAGATTCAACAATAGCATTATCTCTCTCGATGGTCAATGCCCTAAATTAACCATGTAAAAACCTTTATATCTCTATAGTGATGTTTTTTCATAAATCAATTTGATTAAGTCTCAACCTATACTCCTAAGGGGTAGATTCACTTCAAAAGTAAGCTCATCTACTTGAACATCTTCTTTCAAAGCATCTCGCCTTAGTATCTGGCAACAGATTGTTGCCTCCTAAGTCTGTTAAGATATTAAGGTTCAATAAGCCAACAATGCCAGCTCTCGCTTGGCACAGTTTTGATAAAACATTATAGAACATGTCAGATAAGGAAAACAATGCCGAAGCATTTTCATTATTAAAAACTAAATATAAAAACAGCGTTCAACGCAAACATCCTCCACCAACTATTAAATTAGTTCATGGTGAGGGTATCAACCAAAAAACCTTCAACGTTTTGCAAACACATCATCATTTAAAAGAAAATAAAAACAACTAAACAAAGAGAATAGGCGAGAATGGGTCTCTTGATGCAACCCTTCAAGGTCCAGGCTCTCGGTCAAGCCGGTCAAACCACGTCTCCTTGGTGCAGCCGGTCGTTGATGGATCTCACGATCTCCAAAAAAATCTCTCCAAATCGCTTGCTTGATCATTCCTTAAATAGGCGTGCAAGAAAGACCTAGGATAAGCTCTTGAGTTTGAATTTTGAAAGCTCAATGGATAAGGGAAGTGATCATCTTATCCAAAGTTTGAATATGAGCTGATCAGGTTAGGGCTAATGTCATCTGACGTCACTGCTTCGCCAACCAAGCTTGACATCGTTCTACCAACCAAGCTTGACATTATTTTTCTGCTATTTTTTCAGAGTTTGATCCAATTGCTACTTCTCGCAGCATGATCTAGTCCTATTTTTCAGGTTTAACAGCTATTTGGCCAGACATCAAATTCCTCTTTTCTGCCAACCAGAGCTTTGACATTATTTGGTCCATCTGTGCCAACAGCATCTCGGTATTTTCTCTGCCATTCCCTCTTACGCTGCCTTGCTCTGCTCTACTCTGCCAACTGCTATGCCAAACCTGCAATATTACCAAGAAAACAACCTTTCACACTAGCATAGACACAAATCCTAACTCCTTATGTAAATGCATGAATTTAACAACTAAATGTATTCAAAAGCAAGTAAAGAAATTGTAAAATGGGCATAAAAACAATACTTTTGAGGAGGTAAAACTTAGACTCGAATACACCACAATCACAAACATAGATTGTGAAGAAGATGAACAATAAATCCGCAGATGAATGAATTGATTAGAAATGGTAATAATATCAACATCAACAGAATTCTTCCAAAGAAGCCAAATACCCCCACTAAAACTACGTGCTTCCACCCAAAATGACCTCAAAAACCCCAATCTACGCAACACTCGAGAAGTACGACTGCCACTAATTTGAGGTTCTAATAGAGCCACCATATAAGGTTCTAATAGAGCCACCATATAAGGTTCATTCTCACGCACAAATCGCTTAAAGTGTCGTCTAAACCCAGGACTCGCAGCCCCTTTTGCATTCCAAATAAAGAAACTAATCATCATAAAATTAGAAGAAGAAAAAAAAGAAACAAGCCTCATACTTCCATCACAGTTGATGGAGCGACCACAACATCAGATTCATCATTCATCACACTGTCCCTACTATTAACCACAGCTACAGCCGTATCCTTAGTAGGTACTTGTTCGTCCCCATCAATGGGCTTATCACTCAATGAAAATGCACTATCTTGCTTAACCGCTACCGCATGAGGCACATCCAAAGTCCCTACAATTACCGGATCATCTACAGATAAAACGAGTTGAATATGAGTCTTAGGGGAAGCCTTTTTTAGCATAAACAGTTTGTTTAGATTTCCCTCGTAAAGTTTTTTTGAATCAGCCCCACCTTAGTTCCAGCGTAGCTCCCTTTTCCTGTATGAATCGCATCACCTTCCTCAATAATACTTACCGCAGCATGCTCACCCTTTTCCCCCAAACCCTCCTTAACAACTACTCGAGCTGTGCTACCAGAAACTAGGGATTCCACACCTATTGAATCTGAACCCATCCTCCTAACTGACTTTGAACTAGCAGCTCTTTTCGATAGCTTGAACTAACTAATAGACTTTCGTCCCATATCTTCTGTTTGAACCTGCATCACCATATCATCGTCATTAATCTGAACACGACTGGGGGTCACGACTACTGGCTCCTTCCCATAATTCTTCAATATTGTTGCCTTATCATTCTATCTCATTGTAGTCCTACTATTTTTGGAACCTTCTCGAGCCCTAACAAACCATAATCCTCCTTCATCCTCATCGACATCTTGGAGTACATCAAACCAAGACGAGACCCTCATCCTAGCTTTTACATCTCCATTGGTATTGCTAGCATTATTCTTCTGCGGCCGACGTCGATGCGTCTCAGCAATCATCCAAGGTCCATATGGCTCTGAAGATGACGATTTCGAAGGCACCTTTTCCATCCGGCCTACCTCACGTTCACCCTGATCATCCTAAGCTTTTTAAGGTCATGACACAATTCCTTTGAGTGACCATATAAACCACAACCATAACAAATTTGTTGGAGACCTTCATACTCCAACGTTTGTGTAAAATCATCAAAACCGATACAAGATAATAACGACTTCTCAAGATCCACAAGAACCGCTAGTCTAGCAAACTTACCACGATCACCTCCTACCGTATAATAATCAACCCACACCACAATACCAATTATCTCAGCAATCTATCGAAATATAATCTTCTTATAGTAACGATACGAGAGTCCCGATAATCTAACCCACACCATAACCTTCGAAGGATGACTTTGAGATGTTGTGAACTCTCTGCTCCAAGGTTGCACTGTTAAGTAACTACCAAATACTTTCTATGGCCCTTCTGTCAATGATCTATTATAATCTTCCTCATCAGAAAACTTTACAAGGAAATAGTCATTCTCCAAGTCCACTAGCTGCACCATCCTTGTTGGCTTCCAAAGGACCTGAATCTTGTTCCATAATACTCTATACCTGATTAATCGCCCCAACAGTCGTACGATAAGGGAACGGCTTATCTTTTTGTCAACTAGATCATGAAGCCGTTCCAAAAATCTAATAGATGGAAACAATCCACTCCTATCAATCATAACATCCCCCTCTCGCAGGGATATCTCCTCCCCTTGCGCCGACCTTAGCATCAAATATTGCTTCCTTTTCCCTAGTGACAACAGCCGCATATGAGGACTTCACCATGCCATCATACATACTATCCTTATCAGTAACCATCCCCTCGCCAGAAGAGACATTAGGATTTCCCACATCCACCACTTCTACACTGCTACTAAGGTTATCCAGAAAACCCTCGTCGCCTTGCTTACATAGAACATCCTCATCTATATTCTTTACCTTTTTCATCACTTGCTGCTCCGCCTCCAAGCTAGGAGAACTTGGGTGTTAAGGCACGGGTAGCGATGAAACCAGTGGCGTCTCCTAAACCTAACCCTACCGTACTCATCACGAAAAAACTTTTACTTTTACATTTATACTTTAAACATTAATCAATGTATTTATTTATATTTGATTATTTTTAGGCTATTTATATTTAATTAATTTAATCAAATGGAATTCATGTAATTAAGTCAATCAGAATTAAAGCATAATAAGTCCAAGTCAAGTCAATTAAATTACGAAGCAAATAAAATTCTTGCCGAGACCAAATGCACCGTTTTGTTAGGAAACAGCTAAGTTCTTTGATTTTTTTTAATCAGAAGCTAAATTATTTGATTAGCAAGTTAATGACATTGCCATTAACTCCGCACGTCTCTATTTTTGTCTACTTATCCAACACGTGTCCTCTTAATATTCAATCTCTTACGGATAAAAAAAAGGGAAAACTATCCCAGTGACCACCCAACTATTGGTTCTACATGTTTTGACCATCCAACTAAAAAAATTTAAAATTTAACCACCAAACTATTTAAATAGACCTATTTTAACTACCGGCCGTTAAAATTTAACGAAAAAGTGACGTAACAGTTAAAGTAAAATTTATATAATTATATTTTTAGTCCTTTTAATTTAATTTAATTAAAATTAAGATCAAATTGATATAATATATAATTAAAAGGGACTAAAAGTGTAATTATACAAATTTTACTTTAATTGTCACGTCATTTTTCCGTTAGATTTTAACCAGTAGTCAAAATAGGTCTATTTAAATAGTTGGGTGATTAAATTTTAAATTTTTTTAATTGAGTGATCAAAACAAGTCGCGATCAATAATTGAGTGGTCACTCGAATAATTTTCTCTTAAAAAAACAGCTTAACAAAAACAATAAAACCCCCCAAAAATATTCGCTCGCTCTCTCCAGTCTCCCCTACCTTCCGTTTAAAGTTGATAAAATGAAAAGAAAATAAAAAGAAAAGTAGTTCTAACATCATTTCAAATCTCTAGATCTGCTCTACAGACAAAGTTAAGAAATATCTGAGAAGCTTTGAAATCTATTCGAGCATTTTTTTAGTATGGAGGCGAAGCTGATAGAGAGGCTGGAGGCCGCGGTGGCACGGCTAGAGACTCTATCGGCCGGCGGAATCTCGGCGAGGGGATTACCTGATAGCGGAGTTGAAGTGTCTTCGGATCCATCAATTCTGGCGTTTGACGATCTGAAGGCTGACTATGGGGCTAGGGTTTCGGTTGCTGCGGAGAAGATTGGAGGTCAAGTGCTGGATGTGACTAAGCTAGTTCTTGAGGCTTTCACTGTGCAAAAGAAACTTCTTATCGAGATCAAGCAAACTCAGGTTGCTGTTTTTTCTTCTTTTTTCATTTTATTTAATTAAGTTTTGATGTGTATGTTTTGTTTGGTTGATCTTTTTATGATTTGCTCCTTTTTATTTTATTTCGTGCTGATTTATGTGAAATGCAGTTAAATTAGATTTATGTGTAATGCATTTATAGCTTAAAATTGGTCTTTGCGTTGATTTTGTAGAAGAGGATTTGGTTTTAGGTACAATGGGAAGATATCTTGACGATTGGATATATCTCATAGCTTTGGTTGCAATCAGAGATTGTCCCATTCCTGTTTGAGATTTGACTATGATTGTTTCATCACCTAAGAAAACAAGGAATTATTAAGAATTAACATTTTTAGTCATTTTTTAACAAATAATATTAGCAGAGAAGCATTTAAGTGATAGAGTTCATAATAAGCTGCCAGAAGATTTTGTCCTAGACGAAATTATCATTTGGTGGCTTGCGTGGTTTGTTATGGTGAAGAAGTTTGTTTTTATGCTAGGGCAGAAGTGCTGATTGTCTAGACGTCATCTGCTTTTACTATCATGTATAGTTTTTAGTGGTTACTGGTTACTATTGTTTTCATGAAATTTTTAATGTTTTCCACTCTATTGGTACAGAAACCTGATATGGCAGGCTTGGTTGAATTTCTCAAACCACTCAATGAAGTGATATCGAAGGTTAATGCTATGACAGAAGGGAGGCGATCTGATTTTTTCAACCACTTGAAGAGTGCCGGGGACAGTCTTTCAGCTTTAGCATGGATTGCTTACACTGGAAAAGATTGTGGTATGTGAATGCACGTTGTAGCCTATTTGCACATAGCTATGTCTTCACAATGAAGTGTCCCACGTGTAGGGCATAGCATAACTCCTAAGAAAAACTCAGGAGTCTGGTTTATACTATTTGTTTAATGTGTGGATTTACATTACTGCCTTTGTTCAAAGCTTGAATTGTGCTCATGCTTTCAACTAATCACACCGCAAAAAATTGTGACCACTTGTGCTTGTCATGCTCTAGATTTTAGCCTTCTTTTAAGAAAAATTTTATGGCAATTGCATATGATCTATTGTTAATTGCTCTGATTCTTGGTAATGCTTTTCTTATTCTAGGTATGAGTATGCCTATTGCACATGTGGAAGAAAGTTGGCAAATGGCTGAATTTTACAACAACAAGGTACTTCTTTATTTGTGGGAAGTCACAACTCAATCTGGAAACTGCAACATGTTAATATTCTTATCATTTCTTTGTTATTGTGTTGTAAATATCAGATTCTTGTAGAGTACAGAAACAAAGATCAGAACCATGTTGAATGGGCCAAAGCTTTGAAGGAACTGTATTTACCAGGTCTGAGGGATTATGTCAAAAGTCATTATCCTCTTGGTCCAGTATGGAGTGCTTCTGGTAAAAAGGCATCTGGTGCTCCACCGAAAGCTCCTCCCCCTGGTGCCCCTGCACCTCCTCCTCCTCCACCTGCCTCTCTTTTCAGTTCTGAACCTTCTCAGCCTTCTTCATCACAGCCAAAACAAGGGATGTCAGCTGTTTTCCAAGAAATCAGTGGTGGGAACATCTCTGCAGGTAATCATCTTTCCCTCTCTCTTCTTCTTTTTTGTTGATATTGAGTGACTAGGATCTCATTCTCTTCATGTATAGGCCTGAAGAAGGTTACTGCTGATATGAAGACAAAGAACCGTTCGGATAGAACAGGTGTTGTTAGTGCCAGTGAGAAGGAAACACGTTCCAGCTCCTCTTCTTTCTCAAAAGCGGGACCACCGAAACTAGAGCTGCAAATGGGTCGTAAGTAAGTATTCATGGTTTCTGTTTGCTTGTTTAACTTTATTTAGGTGGTTGGTTGGTATTGGTATTTGATTTTTTAAGTCTCTTCCTTGTAATATTGACAGGTGGGCTGTTGAGAACCAAATTGGAAGAAAGAACTTAGTAATTGATGACTGCGATGCCAAACAGTCTGTGTATATTTATGGATGCAAGGATTCTGTTCTGCAGATTCAAGGTAAATTTATTATATCATATGCACGATTCTTTTTCCCACTGCATTGTGCTTTCTTTATATGTGTAATTGTTTACTTTGGCACTGTGAATCTCTTTGTTATTTGAAAGAGATAACTACTTAAAAGTTACGAGCAACTTAATGTTCCTTTGATATTGTGCAGGGAAAGTCAACAATATAACAATTGACAAATGCACTAAGATGGGAGTGGTATTTAAGGTTAGTATGGAGAAGACCTTTTACCATTGGGATTTTCCTAAGCAAATCATGTACTCAGTTATGTCTTTGACTTAAAATGGGCAGGATGTTGTGGCTGCTTGTGAGGTAGTAAATTGCAATGGTGTTGAGGTGCAATGCCAGGTATCTTCTTCGTCTTCTTCTTTCTCCTCCTGACATAGATACCTTCAAAGAGAATACTGGCCATGGTATCATGTTGCATGGCATGTTAAGGTCATTTGTTCCACGCTCTTCGATCGGTATTGTTACTACTTGTTACTAATTGATAGTTATATTACTTATGATCATCGACATTGTGGCTGTTGTAGGGTTCTGCTCCAACAATTTCAGTGGACAACACATCTGGCTGTCAGTTGTACTTGAGCAAAGATTCTTTGGGGGCATCTATAACAACAGCAAAGTCAAGTGAGATCAATGTATTAATGCCTACTGGACCAGATGGCGATTGGGTAAGTGGACAAGTTTTTTCCTGCATTTCTGAAAGCTTTCTTGATGAGCTAAATTCTCCTTCCTCCTGTTTGGGATGCATTTTTTTTGCTCATAGATTAGTAACATTGTTTTTCCATTTAGTTTCCATATCTTATAGAAAGCAATATTCGTGTTAACTGCAATTGTTTATGTGCCACCAAAAGTTTATTCTGGACATAAAAAAACTTGTTGTCGGAGTGGAAAACGGTAATTACAATTTAATTATAAAGTCGAAATCTTCATAACAACGGGTTAGTTGGCATTGTACATCAAAAAGAAGATATTCTGCTTTTCTTGGTTTTATTTTGAGATTTGATCGTTTTAGTTAAGATGGTTGCTCTCCATTCCTTACTAGATTGTCATGATTGCACACCCTAGAGAATGTATTCTTTGTGATGTGGCTCTCGTATCTATATTTTTTGTCAAAATTTGCTTTACTACATAAGATGTAGTTCCTATACTTGAAAAGATAAAAAATTAAACCATCCTACTTTTTTTCGATTTAGAAATTCTAGTCCAATGGTTCACATAGTGTTTTCTCTCAAAATCATCTTACTATAATGTATGCTTATTGATCACAAACTTTGCCAGAAAACACCAACAGTTTCAACTATTAGACTAGGATTTTAAATAAAAAAAGTACAAGGCTTGAAATGTTAACTTTTTAAGTGCGTTGACTAAATATCAAACATTATTCAAGTATAGGGACTGTTCAATAATTTAGGGTGCATTAATGTCGGTAACTTACCTTACCTCCATTTGTGCTAATAAGCTATCATAGGAAGAAATCTGAAAATGTTGTGGATTAATAATAATAATAATCTATTAGACTGGAGAATAGTGGTGGTTTACTATGGATGACTTACATGATTTATGTTCAATACACAAGCGTAGGAAACAAAAAAGCAAGTGCCTTAGTTTTAGGGGTTAAGGTTAGATTTTAGGGTTTATAAGTTAAGGGTTTTGGTTTAGAATTTAGGGATTGTGGTTATAATTTAAGGTTTATGGTTAGATTTTAGGGTTAAGAGGGTATGATTTAGAGTGTAGGGTAATATGGTTAATGGTTTAGGTTTTAACCTATAAACCCTAAATTTTAACCATAAACTATCAATTCTAAACCATTAAACCTAAACCTCTAACCCATAACTTCTAAACCTAAAACTAAGGCACTTGTTTCCGCCGGCTGTGTATGGAATAATTACCCATAATCTTTTATACTATTACCCATAATCTATTATACTATGGAGAGTAGTGGTGGTTTACTATGGATGATTTGCATTGTTATTTTTGGTGTTAGGGGGAGCATTCTTTGCCGCAACAGTATATCCATGTATTTAAGGATGGCCAGTTTGAAACTACTCCGGTCTCGCACTCTGGAGCATAATTCGGACTTATTTCACTTAAAATCTCAGCCCCCATCTTCCTTTTTTAAGAAAGGTATTATTTTATTTCCTTGGGTACGTACCTATGGGGTGATTTTTACTTCTTTGGTGCCTTTTATTCAATTATTGTATTCACATATCTTTTGGTCATCATCTGTATTATTTCAACTCAAAAACAGGCTGGAATCTTTTCTATGACCATTTGTTTTTTTGGTGTGTGTGTTTTGTTTTATTTGGGATGAGTTGGGAATTCTTTCAACTTTATTGATGTTGTAATTGGAACTTTCAATTTTCCTCTCGATATTAAATGGATCATTATCAATGTGTGTAATTTGTTATTTTTGTCAAGGTTAGGTTTGGTAGTAAAATGAAGAAAATATTACATACCCTTAAATGTGGGTAAGTGCTGATTTGGCAGCTGTGTTGTGGTATATGATGTTGACGTGGTAGTACACGTGTGATAATAACATGGGTTTTTAGCCGACTTTGAAGTCATAAATATTTTTTTTAGAAATTTAAAGGCATAATTGATTTGAATTGAAAGTTTGAGGGCTTATTTAATTTTTAAATTAAAAATAAGAACTTAAAAAGTTATTAGAATTTTAAAAATATTAAATATTCACAAAATGTAAAAAAAATATTGTAGCGAAATTAAAAAAAAATAAGTAAAAGTTATAATATTAAAGATGTCAAAATTTATAAAACAATACATTATTATTTGAAGAGGCCTAAGGTTTATGCAAGGTAATATATGTGTATACTTATTTTTTAGGGTGTAAATTTAATTTTTAAATTTTTAACCCTAAACTTTTAAAATCTTAAAGACTTGTATAAATTAATGTTTATACAATTTAGTATTATTTTTTAATCTTTTGATAATACATATGTTTTGTAAATTAAGTTATCGAAAAATATAAAACAGAGAATTTTAAGATATTTACAAATGATCGAAAAATTCTTCGATTGTTTCTCATTAGTCTATTATTATTTTTACGTTTTTTAATGAATTTAATTTTGTAATAGAGCAACAATAAAACACAAATTATATTTTTGATATTTTACTCTAAAAGTTAATGTCTTAATGAGCATCAAAAGCTTGGTTGACTTAGGCTAACAAAAATATATCCAAAGAATAATAATAGACTTAAGCTAACGAGAAACAATCAAGATTTTTCTGATGATTTATAAAATTTTTAATTTTTATTTATAATTTATTGTTTTATGGTTTTTACTATTTTTAATTTTATTATCTCTACTTTTTTTTAATTTTACAATATTTTTATATTTTATGTTTATGATTTTGATATTATTTTAATATTTATAATATTTTAAAATTTTAATTATTTTTGAATTTTTAGTTTTTAGCTTAAACATTAGATGTGTCCTTGAACTCACAAAAAAAATTAATTATGCCCTCAAAACTGGTTAAAAAATCAATTAAATTTTTTCGTGACATTGACATAGTGGACTGTTACATTATCACACGTTTATTGTCACGTCAATATTATTAATTGTCACGTCAGCATTCAAACGTCGATTAAAGTGTAGAATGATACAATTAAATTATTTTAAAGGTAAAGTTGATGCAATTGAAAATTAAGGATAATATTATTGATTTGAATCTATTTAGGGACACAATGATTCTTAAGTCAATAATATTTCAAATAAAAATTTGTTCACAATCTCACAACTTAAGGGGGAAAAAAAACGTTAACCGAAAATTTTTACTACTTATTTTAGAGATAATTGAAGAATGCATTCCATATTTCTGAAAGGTAAAGAATTTATTACATATGATATGATTCCATACAATTTTAGTATTTACCTTCGTATACATGAAAAACAATCCTCGAATTTAGTTCCCTCTCTTTCCAGGAAAGTCACTTTACAAGGAAATGAAAAACAATGAGCTCAACAAGAATTAGCCATGGATTCCCTCTGCAGTATATAGTGTGAAACCGGAAGCAGCTAATTAACAAGGAGGAAGGTCTTTTGGAGGAGGCAAAATGGATTGATTGGGTCCCTTTCCATTCTCTACTACAAATGCTGTCTTCAAACCCCATCCTGTATGAAGCTCCAGGTGACAGTGCATGAACCAAACTCCTGAAACATCCCAATACAAATTCACTTGATTAGATTACAACCACTTTTCATTTTTAATGCAATGTTTGATGTCTAGTTTCTGATTGATGTGTACCTGGATTATCAGCCCTGAACCTTATCGCCGTCCAACCCCCCGTCGGTACTCCCACCGTGTTTCTTTCGGGAGGATCTACCAAGTTATATTTCGCAGGATCTTTGGCCGGATCAAAGTTCCCGATTCCAGTCCCTACGACGAAGAAATTGTAACCATGAAGGTGGAATGGATGGGATTCAACAGTTAGAAGATTGGTATCCTGTAGTACTAACTCGACTGTCGAGTTGAAAGCAATCTTGCTTAGCCTGGTGCCTAAAGTAGTACCAAGATTTGCAGTCAATGGTGCACCGGTGTAATTGAACGGTTTAGGAGGGCGGTCGGGGAAATCTGCAGTAAATACTCCCTTGATGTTGAAGTAATGAGCTTGAAGGAGGCCGATATGTGGCATAACAAAGGTGATGTTGTTCAAAGATGCAGTGAGTTGTGTTCCGTTCAAACAAGTTGCACATTGCTTGATTCCTAGTCCAGCTGTGTAGAAAAGATGTCTGTCCACTTTAAGAGGCACATTTGCAGGGTATAATGGAGAGTTGAGGCTCCTGAGTTTGGCATTGTAGCTCAGTGCAAAAGCAGTGTCATTGGGTAATGGTAGTTGAGGAAGGATTGGCAGGACAGTGTTGGGAACACCCTTGTATTGAAGTATAGCCGTGGCGGTTTTATTGTCAACCGTCAACGGTGCATCCATAAAAGGCCTAGCACCCATGAATTATCTACCGGGTGCTTGGTTAGCTTGAACAAGCACATTTGTGGTTTGCCCTGGCGCAACTAAAATAGCTTGTGTTGTAAATGGTTTGGTATAAACTGCATCTATTTCGACCACCGTCATATTATGGCCTGCGACCGCAAAGAAAAGTTCGTCGTTGAGTGCAGCATTGATGATTCTCAAGAGATAAGTCTTTCCTTGTTCAAGCTCCATTCCAAATGTATCTGCAGCAGCAGGAAAAAAGAATTAAATAAGAATGCAAAGCCTGCCCTGAATCCCCTAACAGTAGTCCATTAGCATGATGCTAGAAGCTTACGTTTCTCGGAACATGGGGAAAATGGCCCTGGCTTTCCATTAATGGTGTGAGCATCAGATGCATTTGGTGGCAGCCCCAACTTGTTTCCTTGTTTAACGATTTCTTCGACATCGTTATTCCACCATTCACCTGCATTTTCGACGTACAAGAATTACATGAATCGTGTAACTAGAATAGGACTGAACTTGACTCGACTCACCGCTGTGGATCAGATCATCCCATACCTAAAATTATGTTAGTTTCTCTGTAAGGCTGGGGAAAAGGAAAAGGGGTCCCTTGTTTCGGCATGATGACGATTGCACCATAAACAGTGGCTCTTAGCCAAAAGATATGAGCATGCCACCACAGGGTTCCTCTTTGACCTGTTACATTAAAATCATAAGTGTATCTATGCCCAATCTGTATGGGGCATTGTGTTATATAAGCCGGTCCATCTGCCCATCCGTTGCGAAACTGTTTGAGTCCATGCCTGCCAATTCCAAGACACCAAATTGGTTGAAAACGACACGAGAATCACATTTTCTCAGGCAAAGATGCAATGCTTACCAATGAATAGACATGTTATAGTGTGCAGAATTAGTGACATTAATGAGAACTCTGTCGCCTTCTCTAGCGTAAATGGTTGGACCAGGAAACATCCCATTTACAGTGACAATAGGTTTAGCATGGCATAACCTGCTAACATTTTTCACTTGAATCTGCAACAACAACAACCACCCCAAGCATTAATCATTAGAAAACAAACCCGAAAAATGCAGTCGAACATGCTAGTGTTTCCATATGCCTACATCAAACTGGTATCTTTTCACCGCTGCATCTGCAGGAAACGAAAAGAAACCAACTAGACAGAGCAAGAAAAAGAATGACCCAGAGCTGAAAACTTTGCCCATTGCCATCTTCTGAGCTTAATGCTTGTGATGAGACATGGGGAGTTGAGGTTTAATGGGGTATTTATAGAGGCTGGAGAAGGTTAAAGCATTGGCATCAGTTTGTTAAAGGCCGAACATGGAGGACTTGTAAGCAAAAATATGAGATGGAGTTGAGATGAAGATGGTGAAACCAGAAGCATATGTTAATGGAATCGAATAAAATAGTAAGAAATATGAAGAAGAGAGCTACTTGAAACCAAACATTAATTGGCTGCCTTGCCTTTGAGCTGGTGAGCTTTATCGTTAAGGAAAAGTGTTGAAGATTTGCTTTAGATTGGAGCTGCTGTGGGTTGTTCAAAATGTGTATTTAACATTTTAACTACATTTCAATTCAACAGCTAAAAGAAAACAGAAAGTTGGAAGAAGAAGCTTCTTATAATACGTTACGTTGAAATTAATACAATAGCAAAACCTGGGACTTAGCTTTAATGCTATTCGAGAGTAGGGGTGCTTGTTGAAGCAAGTAACTCAAACTCGATTCGGTCAAAACTCGGTTAACGTTTTATTCGAGTTAGTTCGACTCGAAATTGAACATGACTCAAAATTTTGGTGAGTCGAGCAAGACCCAACCCAACTCAATATGTTCATGAGCAGCTCGTTATTTTTTATGAAGTATTCAGTTACCACTTCTTATATCTTTTGTTGTTCATTGAAGATTGTTGAGAAACTAAAAAGAGTCTCACACTCGAATATCGATTTCATCTCTAACTCACATGATCTCTTATTTAACTCTTCAGACCTCACGTTTTTTTTTTCCTTTTGAATTTCTATATTTATGTTTATATTAAGTTTTGATAGTATTACTAGATTTTATCTATATTTAAAAAAATAAGGTAAAAATTTTAACGAGCTTAACGAGCAACAAGTTGAGTCAAGCAATAATATTTTTTAACGAGCACGAATCGAGCACTACTCAACTCACGAACCGCTCGTTCAATAAGCACTCCTGAGAGTGCAATGACTTCATCAACCATAGTAGTAATGGTACTGTACTCCTTTCATGAATATCTCCTTTTAGATTATACGGATGATATTAGGGATGGCAAAAAAAAAATTAAAACCGGCAGGTTCCAAGCTGATTTAATCGGATAGGGTCGTATTTTTTTTATTGAGTTTTTAGGTCGGGTCGAAAGAAGTCAGGTTGAGTCGAATTTTAAAGAAGTTTGAGTCGGGTTGAGTTCGAGTTTAAGGTGGAAATTCCTCCACCTGCCCCGCCCCAGTTTACTTTTATAAATATATTTTTATATTTATTATATTTTTATATATTATATTTAATATTTTATTAATTTTCTTCAAGTCGAGTTTAATCTAGTTTTTATTAAAAATTTCGGATCAGGTTAAAATTTTATTATATCATGTCAGATTAGAGATAAAAATATATAAAATTCGGGTCAAGTCAAATTGAGTCGAAATTTTAAATTTTCCAGACGACAAAAAACTCAGCTCACCCTGATACCATCCCTAGATGATATTGGTTAGCAGCGGAGAATCTTGAAACTTGATTTTAGGACCAATTAAGGACAGCTAAATTATTCGAATCCAATGAATTTTGATTTAACTCTATAAAATCAATGATTTTTGAGTTTCAAGTCAACTTATGTTTATGCTAAAAGAAAAATTAACTCGGCTGGAGATAATAATATAGTATATATATATTCAATTATCTCTCTATTTTATTAAATTAAAATAATTGATTATGCTAAAAGAAAATTTTTATCTCTCTATTTTACTAAATTAAAATAGGGTCAAATTATTTTTATTTAAAATAAAAATTTAGGGTTAAATTATTTTTATTATTTTGAGTTTAAGGTATTAAGGTTTAGTGTTTAGGGTTAAATTATTTTATTTTATTTCAATTGGAAGTTTGGTTATCAAATTGAATAATTGATTATTGTGAACTTTATCATTAAATTAAAGTGAATGTAATAATTATTATAGTATAATAAAAGTTCAATTATTTTTTGAATTAAAAAATAAAATAAATTTTAAAAAAATAATATAAAAATTATTTTTTAAGATTTTATTCTAAAAGAAGATAATAATACTTTCGGTCCCTTATGATTTTAAAACTAATTAAAACAGTTAATAATACATTTTGGTACATATGTATAGTGGTACATTACGGTACGTGACATTTACTGTAGAATTATTCATGTTTCTATAAATACTTTACCTCACCTTTTAATAGTTTTTTATTAAACAAATAGTTTTTACATTTCAAATGACATATGTAAGACTCGAAATCATACAAGATGTAATCAGGGCCGGCTATGAGGGGAGCACCCTGAGCAACCGCTCATAGCCCCCAGCCAGTCTAGGACCCCTAAAATTTAATTTTTCATTTTTTTATTAATTAAATAATTAGTTTAATACTAAAAATTAATTCTCTTTCCTAAATAAATCAATTCATCTAACAATAAAAATAATGTGTTTGACAAAAGTTTAATCATATTTCCATAGTTTATTAAAGAAATGCTTAACTACAAAATAAGTGTCCAAACTGTACTCTTTTTTTACTTTAGGTCCCTAAAGTGTTTTTTGGGTCAAAACATGTGTCTGAAGTTTACTCTGTGACCATTTCTAAGTAACAGCCATTAAAAAATTAGAAACAAGTGCTCAATTATGTCGTTATTCTGTTTTAAGTGTCTATTGTTTAAAAAAATTAGTGTCCAAATTATTTTTTTTTTGTTTTAGGTATCTAAAGTTTTTTTATAAAAAAACAATGATCGTTATCTCAAAATGATAACGAAATAAACTTTAGGCACCTAGAGCCAAAAAAACATATATAGTTTGGACACTTATTTTGTAGTTAAGACTTAAAAAATATTACTTTTTGTTAAAATATTACTTTGATTGTTGAAAATAATAAGATATGATTTCGTTATATAAAGGTTTATTTTTTAGTTTTTGCTCAGGGCTCAAAAATCTCTGAGAATGTAACAATATAAACAACCTTAACCATTCAAATGACTAACAAATTTCTAATAATTTTTTATGACATGTCAAAACTCGAAATTTCGCAAGATCTTTTCCAAATCAATTAATTCTCTTCACCATAATGAATCTCGGCCTATTGATGTTGATGAGAAAAAAAAGCATTACAATTGATTCATAAGAATAATATTAATATATAATTATTTTAATATTTATTAATATAAAAAAAATATTTTATATACTGACGGTAGAAAAAATTACTTACAGTCGTCTAATTTTTAAGGTTTAGTGACTAGAATTTAAAATTTAAGATTAAAAATCTAGTGTTCAATAATATTTTAAAAAATCTTCACTCAAACGCACATGATGCATGATATCATTGGGCCAACTAATGGAACCCAATTACTTTTGCAATATTGGGCCTATTTTGATTTTACTGATTATGTGTTGCAATGCTTGGTAGTGTTCAGAAGCCCAGCAAAAAACCCTAAATAAGATAGCCGTCATTAGCATATTCAAAACTGCCGACTGCCTATAAATTCATTGCCAGATCTAGAACCCTAGTTTGGGGTTTGGGGTCGATTAAGAATCGAATCGCTCCATCGGTTTTTTGAACAAAAATCTCTCCATCATTCTTATGCTAGATCTTAAAACCCTTATATTGTTATTCCTTTTGTTTTGTTGTTCTTTTGGATTTTAATTGAGAAAAAAGAAGGTGCGATGATGATTATAGAAATATCAATCTCGTTAATCTGATTCGCAATACGAGGATCAACTTTTTCATCCATTCTTTACAACTTCTGAGCTTCCTCTTTCATTTTTTTTCTTTAGATTTCCCTTATTTCTCAGATCTATTTCTGTAAAAAAAAAAAACTGTTCAAAATGATTTCATAGTTTAAACACATTATCGGGGACGCCGAAACCATAGTAATCAAATCTCAGACTTATTTTGGATTGGCCAATCTGGACTGGTTAATTTGTTTTTTAAATTGTGTATTTCGATTGTTTTGAACATCAGATTTTAGGATATTTTGAGGTTGGCCATTAAGATATTTCAGATTTCTGGTGGTATAAGTCAATTCGAGTTGTGTTGTATGATGTTTATTGTGGAATCTAGTTGGATTGTTCTTAAATATAAATTGATGGAATTGAATTTTCATCTGATTTAGAATTGATAGGTTTATTTGGACTTGTGTTTTTAACAAAAAGTTAAACCAGAGATCTAGAAAAAAAAAAGGGAAACAACTTTGTACTTCAACCTTACAAATATGGTAGTTTTGAGTTGATTGCATTTCCAATAAAAAACGAAAATTAAAGTTGTAATTAGATCACAGTTACCACTTTTCTCTCTCTCGTTTTGCAATCCCTAGGAGGGCTTCTCCGTTCGTTTCCGGCACGACCGGTGTGATTGGACGCCCTTTTAGCTTTTCCCTCTTTCCCCTCTATCGTGGCTGCTAAACTCTTTCGTGCCTTTTCCCGTTTTTATGGCTTCTCCAGATGTGTTCGATTGTGGCTCGATGGGGGTTTTACTTTTCGGCACTTCCTGGACCAACTTCGGTCTCCATGGCGAGGAAGGAGAGGGGAGTGTACGCTCGCTGTCGAAGTTTCAAAGGGGTGGATGGAGAGCTTGGATAGGAACTTGAATTTTGGTTTTCATCAGCTTTGTTGGTTGAGTCGACTGGTGATGCATTGTGTTCCCTTGGCTTCGATCAGCTCGTATGAAGCACTATTTCGGTCGTCTTCACTTTCAATCATTCATTTCTAAAGCCCATCTTCATTTATTCCTTTGATTGGGTGAAGTTTCGCTCCCTGTCCTTGCTCGTTGTTTCGAGTATTGGATATGTTCAAAGGGGGTCTTTCTTTTGGTTCGTTGATGGGCTCTCCTGTTTTTCTCTTTGGCTTCTCTCCTCTTTCATCTTTGGAGTTGGCTCAGCTCAGCTCAGCTCAGCTCACCTGCTAATGTCTACGCCCCTTTGGCTTGCTCTTGGGGAGGCCTTTCTCCGATCTTGGAGCTGACCCTCGAAGCCCCATGTAAATTGAAGAGCAGCAGAAGCTTCTGCTTGTTTGGTGTTTTCCCACTTTCTCTATGTTTATTTCCATGTTCATCATTTCCTCTCTTTTTTTTTTTTTTGCTTCTTATTTTACTTGTCTTTGTCTGTTTGGCGGGCATGGCCATTTTTGTTGTTCCTTTGTTGGTTATGTTTGGAGTGTCTTTCTTTTGTTGTTGATCACGCTTTTTGATGAAATGAAAACTATCTTTGAAAAAAAAAAGCATTGCTTTTATATAACATTTGAAAATGATTTCGTAGTTTAAACACATTACAGGGGATACCATGATCCCTGTAATCAAATGTTTCCTTTGGACAACATATTAAATTATGGTTGCGATTTTTGTGTTGCAGCAGATGCTGCGTATATCATGTAATGTGTCACGGAGTAATTTGTTTCTAAAAAATCATTATTTTTTAAAAATATTATTTATATATATATATGACAATTATTTCAGGCATAATAAGTGTTTTAGTTTTAGGATTTAAGAATTTTATTTAGGGTTTAGATGTTTAAATGTATTAGTTTTAAATTTAAATTTCTAATTATATTATCTTAAAACTTAAACACTAATTATGAACTCTAAATTCTAACTATGAACTCTAAATTCTAAATCCCTACACTAATATTATTATTATTATTATTATTATTATTGTTGTTGTTGTTGTTGTTGTTGTAGAAACAAAAAAAAATTATCTTTGTATAATAATCCATATATTTATATATTGCACTTATTTTTTTATTTTTTAATTACACCCATTCTAAATTTATTTTCAAACTTTTAAATTTAATTTATCTTTAAACTTTTAAGTATTTTAATTTCATCCTCAAAACCTTCAATCTAAATTTGTCTTCAAAATTTTTAGTATTTTAGTTTCATCTTCAAACTATAGTTTTCATTTTAAATTGACTCTCGAACTTAATGAATATTCTAATTGTAATGAAAATCTTAATTGTATTTTGTAATGATATGTAGTATAAAAAAAGATTTGAGGACGGAATTAGAATATTAAGAAAGGTTGAAGACTAATTTATAATGAGTGTCATAATTTGGAGATGAAAATAGAACATTCAAAAATTTGAGAATCAATTTAAAATGAAAATCATAATTAGAAGATGAAATTGAAACAATTAAAATTTTAAAGATTAATTTAAAATAAATGTCATAATTTAGGGATGTTTGATACAATTAACTCTATAAAGTAATATCATGATGAATACATTCAAATGCTAATGAATGACATACTATCACGAGGCCAATTGATTAATGGATAACACACTAGTGTAGTATTATTAAATTTAAAAAAAAAACATTCAAGATTTTAATTATGGAGTATTGTATTGGGTCCATTAGAAATTTATTGTGGTGTAGCGGGGTTGCGACACAATCCACATTTCCTCAAGTGAAAAGCCCTTAATCGAATAACTTTCTGGGGCCTTTACCATATTGTTTTCGCTGTTCAAAGCTTGAATTACACATGAAACTTGTCCGGCCTGAGTCTGATTATTTCCAACAGTTCTTGAATTCAAGTTCAATGTTGACAATGACGCAGAGGATATTTCTCAGGATTCCTGTTCCAAGGTAAAGACGAGCACTGGACTTTCACTTGCTCCGAACAAATTTCACATATATTTACAGAATCTTTGTGGGATTTTTTGCCTCTTTTATTCCTTGGTATTGCAGTATGTGAAAGCAGATAGAAAGTTGGGAGGAAAAATTTACAAAAGGAAAATGGACCCAAAAAAGGGAAAAGGCAATATCATCTTTCACGATCAACACAAAACAAAGAGAATCAAAGAGATCTTGCCTGCGGATGAGCCAAGGTCCACCCCTTTCACCATTACTTATGGCTTGATAATGAATGAAAGCTGAGGCTCCTGTGATTCCAAGAACAAGTAGTTGCAGGCAACCCCTCTTCCGTGGTCCCTGCCACAGCCGCAGCCTGTACCGAAAACTCCCCCTTCTCGCATTCATTAAAACACAAGTGGTACTTGTTCTAATGGTTGTACAAACAGGACTTGATTATCCGGTTCAACCGGAACTCAGACTAGCCTTTGTGTACACAAGTTTTGCTCCCTGGTCCTCACTGTGTGCAGTTGTGCACTAATTATCTGTGTCTTAATCAGCATATATTACTCAATCACAAAAGGGAGCCAAAGGTGGTCCACTTGTAGGTTACTGCTACAAGTTGTCACTTAGGCTTAATCCAACAAGGAAACAACTTGTTGCCAATGGATTTAAAGCCTTTGCATTCCCTTTTTGTGGTGCTTATTACAGTGAAAATTGAAATTAATTGTTTGACTGTTGAACAGGTGGAATTGAACTACTCTGATATTTCCTTGCAATATATGTTTGTGATTATAAACATACAACTTGAACAAGAGAAAGTTTATTCATACCATTTGAGAGCATACATACATACATATATATTATATACCTTATGTACCTAATGAAGCAAAAAAGAATCAAAATCAAAGGCATCTTGAATTATCTCAATCACTAATCATCAGCTAATATTCTGGTTTCACATCTCCATCTTTAGGCCACTTGCTTCAATGGAGCCTGCATGAATCACATCAGACAGATCAGAAAAAAGGTATTTTCATGGTTGCCAGTTCATTCAAGGAACTCATTAGCATATGATATGATAGTTGCAACTGTAAGTCAAAATGTTTGCTTGGTCTTATCTAAACTGAATAAATAATCAAAAGGGAAAAACATATTGCTTTTTCATTGAATGAAATCTTTGGTTTTGTGATCATTGTGGAGTGAAAATGACAGAAAGTTTTCCTTTAAAAGTAACTTTCTTCAATTAAAGCATTGTAATGGGACACTGTTCTTCCTTAGCAAAGTCATTAAACAAACTGGTGGGGTTTGTGTTGTGTCTCTTTCAGCATTAGCTAAAACACATTTTCTGCCTGGAAAACATTAACAAAGGTTAGGTACCTGTAAATGCCACATTGAAAAGATTCTGCAATTCAACATCCCATGCTGCAGAGGGTTGGATTTGCTGCATTCCAGTGAAACAGGATGTGTCGAGGAATGATGCGTCCGGGATCGATACAGGGGCGCTAATCGTTCTTCGGAGCGCCATATCGGAAGAGTTGATTCCCATTTCCACTCCACCACCAGAAAGCACTTGTTGCATTGGATTGAACTGAAGATAAGGAGGGTGGTTTTCCAGTTCCGGTGTCATGTTCCCAACCGTTGGGAAATTAGTAGTATAAGAGGGAAACACATCTTTGGCATAAAGATTGTCGATGTCCAAGTCGAGCCTAGGGTTTACAGTAGCTAGTTTCATAGACAAAAACTGTAGATTTCGAACATAAAAGCACCAAAATTAGCTGATAGTTCATGAATACATATACAACTCCATATGTTCATTTTTTTCGATCTTTACCTCGACTTGACGTTGTAGAGATTGAACATAGTTGATGATTTCATCAAGCATTCCAGCTTTGCCTGTGATTTTATTACATCCAGGAACTAAATCTTGCAGATACTTCATTCTTTCACTGATTTTCTCCCTTCTAACCTACATAATTAACATAATTAAAAAATGATTATAACTAATAGTGACTTGAAACAACAACGGAAAACACATATACAAGTTTCACTCACCCTCTCGGCTAAACTGTGGCTATCGGTGGCTTGACCTCGGCGTGCCCGGACGTGAATATAATCGGGCTTTTGAACCTCGTAAACCTTGGAATTCTCTTTGGAAGTATCACCGGAAGTTTCCTTTTTGTTGGTACTGCTTTTGTTGGTGTTTGGCCCTGTAATTTTGGACTCTCCTTCTTCTTCACTTGCTTTGATCCTCTTGAATTCATCTTCTGCAACAATCTGGATATATAATCCAAAGGGAAACTCCAATTTAATGGCTGCTTATACTAATGAACTAATGATATCTGGTAAATGAAGAAATACAACAACATACATACCTTTGAGTTCTGCAACTTCTCAACTCTCCTTTTCTTGAAGCTTTCTCTTCCAGCAGCTGAACTCATTTTCTCTAAGTTGGTCTTGATCTCCGCCGCCACGGCTGGCGGGCAGCTCGAAGTTCTAGAAATGGCGTGATTCGTATCAAAACTCTGTCCAATACCATACCCACACGGGACGAACCCCATGGCTCCCATGCCGACCTTTCCCAACTCAGGCCAGGCGGTCTCCAAACCAGGGTCGGGCTTCAGTTGCCGAGTCATCACCATGTCGGATAACACCGAGTCGCTGCCACCGGCGGCGGCGCTCATCAAACCACCCTGCTGAAAGCCGTGTACGTGGCCGGTTTGGCTCGAAAGCACCCCACTCAACTCACTGAAATAACTTTGGTGCTGCTGTTGCTGAAACTGTTCCTCTTGCCATTTCAAGCGAGCCCTTTGTCTCTCGAGCACCGTCATGTCGGAACACTGTAACATCTCCGGCAACGCTCTATCCATGTCTCGGACACTCAAAAACACAAAAGAAAAGAAAACCCCAAAACAAAACAACAAAATTGTAGTAAATGAACCAGTTCGGGCAGGTTTGGTATCTGACTTCATGCGTAACACGAGTTCATTGTGAGGGATAGTACCATATAACCATACATGATACAAGCTTATGTGATCTTTTTATTATTCTTGTAACTTTTTGGTGGATTTTTGGGTACTTTGGGGAAGAAAGAAGATAAGGGGGATAAAGTGTTTCTAAGGGCGAAGAGGGAGAGATAGAGTGATGTATTTATAAAGAATAGAAACTTTCTGTTGTTTTGCTGTTTATATCTTGCGCTGAAAAAGTAAATTAAAATTTTGATTACAAAATTTAAAAATACAACTTAAAATTTAATTTTTTTTAATACTAAAACAAAAAAAAAATCGAAAAGGGCTTGGGCTTTATTCGTTCATAAGGGGAAATAAACTTGTTTAACAATGAATTATTAAGAGAAGCTGGCCACAGCTACTGACTTGTTTTTTTTTTTTTATGGAATAACATCATTCCTAGAATTCTTTTAGGAGGGGTATTTTGTAATTTTAACAATGGCAACCCTTATGTTTTTGGGTTGTTTGATTTTGGTCATAGATTTGAAGAAGTTATATTTCGATCACTTATGTTATTGAGCTATAATATTTTGGTTATTGAGTCATTAAATCTCACTAGTATAATGATGTGTTACGCTAGTCGAAAGAGTTTATTTTTAATTTGACCCATGAAATTTATATTAAATATTAATTGACCACAGGATTGTAGCTAAATCTCCTATTTGACTTCATGAACATGAACTCAGTGTTCGTTTCACCGAAAGATGCTCGAATTGCCTAAATCTATCTAGATTCATCAAAATCAAAAGAGTTATCACTGTATTTTAACTTTATATTAATTTTGACACTCCATTTTGTGTTATTAATCTTTAGTATTAATTGTTTATTTTCAATTACATTTGTAACTCAATTTGAATTTTGAATAATTTGAAACAAAAAATAATAAGAAACGAGAATTAAAAAAAAAACTTATTCTCACCAACTGGATTATTAACCTCATGATTACAATTTTCCTTCAATGCAAAGTGTAGTTTGATTATAAGATTGTAAAATAATTAGTTATTAAAATCGTCAATATTTATTGAGATTCACTAATTGGTTTAGTTATTAAAACTATTAATATTTTTTTTATTTTATATGAGTTTAAATTCGCGCATTTATCTTGAAAATATAAAATCTTTTTATTTAATAAAAATCATATTAATATAAATGATATTAGTAAAATCATAAGATTTAATTTAGCATAGAAAACTTTTTCATATTTCAAAATGCATGACACACAATGGACTAGGTAGTAGGTATGATCCATAAGAGATGATATGTATCAATCACATTTGGAACTTAAGACGTACACATCTATAGAGAGAAAAATAATATTTTAAAAAATGTATGGTCCAAATGTCCTGGATAATTTATTATAATTCAAGATCTCATGTTGCCCTAACAACTGCATCAGAATTTTAGGCTGATCTCTCCGCAGAATTCCTTATTTGCTAAAATTAGTTAAAACAATATTTTACATTGCATTAATATTTAATTGATATTAGTCAAAATATGCCTTGAGCTCATGAAATTTGACAAATTTTGGGATTTGGTACTTTACCTAAAAGTTAGAAATTAATATTGTGGTTCAATAGTTTATTGTGTTTTTTTTTATTAAATTTAGAGGTTTTATATTCCTATAAAAAAATAAGGTAATATAAACATTTTTAATCACTAGGTCTATTAATTAATTTTATTGTGTTAATTTTTTAATATATTTAAATTAGGTATATTTCATTTCATCTATAAATTGGAGAACAATACATGTTTAAACACGTTGGAACTTTTTTTTGACAATGACAACTGAATTTTTATTAATAATTATGAAAATATCTCAATTACAACGCGTCCAGAAATGAGAATAATAGGGATTAGTCCATCAAAATCTCATACAAAACCTAAAGGTGCAAAGAAAAGTAAATACTTTCATAGATATTAACGTACCGAAAAATTCATAAGTCTTTTTGAATCTCTTTGTCTCTATCCAAACGAGACACTTTACGGGTGGAAAGGAGTGGTGAGCGAACCAAACTATTAGGTAGATTGCTCTGCTACCCAGGTTTGATTATATCAGCAAATAACTATCAACTGAGTGGGGATCTATCTTTCTAGGACCATCAACAGAATCAAAATGCTAAGGTATACTAAAATCATGCTAAAACGACATATGAAACAAACTACAAAATATAAAAAAATGTGCTACAAAGGCAGAGAAAACACGTATAACAAGAACATAAATTTTTATTAAAAAATAAAAATAATATAAAAATAATAAACCCAGTGGTCGACAACCAGTATTAAAACTGGCCACCGGCAAAATAAACAAAGTGCCTTCGGCGCTTGGTAAAGAAAAAACCTAAAAAAAAAGTTTTAACTTAAGTCTATATGGTATATTAAAACACGTTGGAACTTAAATACTCGAAGGGAAAATAACCGACTTGTTTTGACTCAACTCGTAATTTTATAAACTCGACTCAAAAAAATCAATTAAAGTTTGAATATAAAATGAAAATTCGAACAATTCAAAATTTTTAGTAATTATTTGATTAATTTTTAAGTTTGAGTTGAATCTGTCAATTCTACATGATATATTATGTATATCACACGTGAAAATATGAAGAAATATATATTTTTATATTGTATATGAATATATAAAGTCATTTAAATTAGAATCAATATGTATTAAAACATTATAAATAATTACAATTAAATTTGTACAAAAACTCGAAAACTCGACTCAAATTTCATAAAATTTTAAATAAAGTTTAAATCATAAAAAATGACTTGCAAACTCGATTTTTTTTTTACTCAGCTTGACCGAGTTAACGCCCAGCCCTAAAAATACTTTTTTTTAACAATTTCTACTTAAGAGAAGGGAAATTTTGCTCCTAGTGCGTCTTAAACCCACAACCTAAGATGAGGAAAGCATATCAATTAAGAGCTTTAACCATATGGTGTATATATTGTTGACAAAAAATAAATTAATAAAGTGTGTGTTTACTGACAATAAAAACATATGTCACGGCGTATAAGGGAAATCATCACTATACCACATTGGTGAAATTGTAACGAAAAATAACTCGGTTGAGGGTGTAATTTTAAAATATAGAAACAAAATCTCCAACCTCAACAAATACATAGATAAATAGCATAATATAAACAAGCTGTTCTGATAAAGTATAGTGAAAATAAATAATATGGTCTGTTTTTTGGGATCCCTCTTCAGTATCTTTGGTCTGTGTCCGGGCCTTTATTGGTGAAAAGATGCGTAAATACAAGCGTCTTTGATGAACCTATTCCTCCTTTATTATTTTTCTCTTTATTTTTTGTTTTCTGGTGTGTTCTTATTAAATTTTACTTGCGCCCAAGTCTTTTATTTTTACGACAGTGGATAAAGCTCTTTCTTTTCAGCGGCTAAAAACTATTAGTTATGACTTTTAATTCCGATTCTTTTTTTATTTTTATCTGTTATCGGTGATATTCATATCTTGAACATAAACACTAGATGATTTTTCTTTCATCTCTTATGTTTTTATGCTTTGGTGTCCTCGATTTATCATGCAGTTGAAGAATAAAAAAAAAAGTGACTCTTTCATGCTTCGGTTCTCCATGTCATTTTCTTTGGAGCTTTATTAATGTTGCTTTTTTTGTATTTTTTTCTGTTTATATCCGTTCCACAAGATTGTATCCGTGCTTGCTTTTGTTTGCTGATTTTTGGGGGATTATGGAACTTTTTTTTCTTTCATTGTAACATGTGTTTACGTTCGAGAGATGTCGGCTTTATTATAAAAAAATATAAAGATCAAACTGTAAACATGGTGTTTTAAATATATTAATACAATAATTAATTATAAAAGTAAAAAAACAATTTTTGAGTATATTTTTAATTGAATTTTTGAATATATTTTGAAAATATAGAAATGAAAGAAAAAAGTCGGAGTAAGAAAATTATAGGCTTAAATGAAAAATAAATGTCTAAACTATATATTTTTTAACTTTAGGTGCTTAAAGTTTCAATTTTTAAAATTTTAAGTGTCTGACTGTTTAAAATACACCGTTAACCAATAAGAACATGACATGTAGTTTTTTATTATATTAAAAAATTTAAAATATAATTTCAAAAAATTCAAAATTTTCAAAATCCCAAAAAAAACCTAAATCCTTGATACCCAGAACCATAAATTCTTCAAATCGTCGCCGTTGCTATCGCCGAACACCATTAATATCGTCGCTGGAAACCACAGCCTATTTTTCCCGACAACTCATCGCCTGAAATTATCGGTACGTTTGTCAATCGGATGTCGTTTGAATACAACCATTCACGTTCACCGTCCAATTGGTACGCCTCATGTTAGTTACCGATGATGGGTGGTTGGAGAAATAGGCGACTGCCTTCGACGATAGCAGTGGTTGTGTCTGGCGACGACGGCAATAGCGGCAATTTGAAAATTTGTAGTTTTGGATATTAAGAATTTGAGACTTTTTTTTGAAAATTTTAAATTTTTTAAAGTATAATATTCTTTTTAATTTTATTAAATAATAATAAAAAATATGATACATGTCACATTTTTATTGAATAATTTTTTAAATAGCCGATAACTTAAAATTATAATTTAAGTATTTATTTTTATTAAAAACATATTTTATATAATTAGAGTTAAAAAATAGGGTCCATCGAATGTATCCAATAGCAGAGGCCGTGGCAGTAGGGCCCACTGACATGACAACCACGTGGGATTGTCCGCTGCACGGATAAAACGGCTTCTTTTCTCTGTTTTTTCTGTAAGAAAGGAAAAGTACTGTAAAATCTTAAAAAGGAAAAGAAAGAGAACGCCGTTTTAATGTTTTTATCTTAATGACTAAAATTATGTAATTCTAAACTAAAAATCATTAGCCACTTTAGGAAAATTAGTTACACGTGTCCAAATGTTTTTATGATAGAAAAATTTGACCGGATACACCAAAATGAGGGCTCCATTTAAATTCTGTGTTGTCTTACTAGTTTTTTTTTTTACTTTATTTTATGTTTGATCCAAAATTGACGTGCAAGATCCTAGAGTTTTATCTACTAAGGTTTTATTATAAAGGCTTCTATATATCATATTAGTAGTTAAAGTATATTAATTTTTTTCGTTTTAGTATCTAAAATATTTTTTGGTCAAAATAAGTACTTAAAGTATACTTTTTAGTTAAACTAAGTGTCTAAAGTATATTTTTTTGTCAAAATAAGTACTTAAAATATTTTTTTTGTCAAAGTAAGTACCTAAAGTAATTTTTTTGGTCAAAATATTTTGTTATACCCTTCTTTATGGTGACACGTGGTTGACTATCATGCTGACAATCAACGGCTGACTATCATGCCACGTCAGCTGATCTTAACGCGTGGTAAGTCCAGTCAGAACCAGTTGTTGATCGTCAGCTGGCTAGCAGTTTTCATCCAATAGGGACATATTTGGACCAAATTAAAACGTTTGGGGTTGTTTGCTCTAAAAAAAGAATATGGTACCAAATGACAAAACATGCAAACGTTAGTGGCATCTTTTGTCATTTTACCAAAAAACTATAGGCCCAAATAGTTTTTAAAATGATTAAATAAATAAATTAAATTCGGAAAACTATTAATTTAAATTTTAAAAAAATGATTTTTAAAGAATTGAAATAGTGTAGGACCAAAATGAAGAAATTCATAAGGTGGTTGGATTCAAGGTTGATTTTAACGGCGAGAACATGACTGAAAACATGGCTTGTCGATAAAAGGTTGGGGAGTCAGTCATTGTCTGTTACGTCAAAAAAATCTTAAGACTTAATTAATATAGGTTTTATTTATGCTAATGAAAGTGATTGTGAGGATTTACAAAAAGGTGTTGTCGAAAGTTCGAAACCACAAATCTAAGGTTTCAGAAAAAAAAAAGTGATACTAAAATTTTATTTTTGTTGGTTTGTCGAAGATAATCTTAGATCTTTAAATTTTAACCATAAATTTTAACCTTAAATTCTAAACTTATTTTTTAATTATAAACTTTAACTTTAAACTCTAAATTTAATTTTTAATATGAATACAAGTAAAACACCAAAATATTAGAGGATTTATATTCATTTGTTAAATAGACCAACTACACTGGGTTTTTTAAATCAAATAATTTTTTAAGATTTGTTTAGATTATTGTATATTTATGTAAAATTTATATTTATATTCAGATATCTATGTAAATTTCCATATATTTCTATAATCATTTTTTGTATCATATTATAATATTTATACTATATTAGATCACATTTTAATTAAATTATAGTGGTGGTAGTAGATATGATACTCAGAACTGATGGGAACAAGGCCAGAGAGGATGAAGGCTACTTTCATTATCACTAAAAAAGAAATGGCCCCTCTCTCCAAAAAAAAACTTTTATTTATTTATCACATTTACATGACCTTATGCCCCACAACAAAGGGCAAATGCAGCCTCTCCTTCTCTATCCCATTTCTTCCATCACTTTACCTTATTTTGATCATTTTCAACAGAAAACCACCCTTTAATAGTCCCTCCCATTAAATTTATATCCGATAATTTCAGATATTATACAAAAATAACATGATATAAATTTCGAGCTTGTGTTTTCAAACTAACACATTCGGGATCATGTTGAACATATAAATGTTAATGTTAGTGTACGTAAATCAGATTTTGTTGGATATTATCCGTTAAGGACGATTATATGAATCGAATTTAAAAATTGATCGAAACCGTATTTAGAGCGGGAAAAAGAAATTGTAGTTGCGGTGCAATTGGAGGGGTTGAAAATGACATTCCCACAAGACCGAATGAGACGTTTTAAGAAGCTGCATTGCTGCTCTATGCCAATGTGGTCCAGTGAGATTCAATGGTTAACAAAATTCTGAGCTTATGGCTAAGCCATAGGGATATACTCCAAAATTAATTGTAATTGTTTCTCTGGGTCAAGTTAAACTTATTCAAATTCATATGATTTCAGAGTAGAGACGGACATAAGATTTTATATTAGAAGCAAACCTATAAAATTCTAAATGGACGAACTTATAAAATTAGGGGGTGAAAATATAATTTTAATAAAAAGTACATGGAAAATTTATAAAAAATATAAATCACATACGAATTTCAAATTTTTAAGGGGACAACCGCCTCCTCCAGTCCTTCGGTCCATCCCCGTTTCAGAGTACAAATATATTTAATTAAAAATCTTTTTCATTTAATTGAACAAACATATTATTGTTATTGTAGCAACTTGGGGGCAGGCTATAGTCTTTGATTTCGAAATTCTTTATAAAAATATAAAATAAATGGTCGATTTCGTCCCACCTTATCTTTCATTTTCTTTTCTTCTAAATAATAATAGAAGTGAGAGAGATGGGTGAGGAGGAGGAGGCAATGAAATATTTGAGGAGATCCGATGTAAAATGGGTGTCCATTATAAAGGTTTTTAAGAGATGTTATTAAATAAATAAATAAAAAACATAATTATAGGCATGGAGCTGTCTTCATCGGTTACTGTTCTGTCTCTTGTTGGGGTATTGATTGTAAGGAGGATATCCAAACTCCATGCCCTACCTTTCCACCATTTGATGCAACCAATGTGCCCTACGATTTCTATGTGCACTCATTTTCCTTTTCCTTCCATAAGAGGATTCCCATTGGGCATTGGCTACGAAGCTCTTGTTTTTCCACATTTTCTCCTTTTTAGTTTCCGCTTTTGTTATTAGTTAATTAATACGAATAAAGTACTATAAAATTTCGTTACGAGGTGACCTACTTAAGTCTCAGTCTAGTTATTCAGCTCACAACATTCAAATTTAAATCATGATTTTATGCTTACAAAATATTGTATTTTATTCTATTACACCAACGAGTTGTTGGTTATGCATTTATTTTTAAAACAAAAGAAAAAATATTTAATAAATGAGAAAGGAAGAAAAACCGGAAACTCGAAACTTTGTTTGAAACCCAGGCTTTGTAAATAGATGATGACATGAGAGGATCCTAATGCACCTAAAACCGGGTTTCATAAATATCAAGCACATGCCATCACGTTGTAAATCAGTGCTACGTGTTACCAATGTATGTATATATAAGTTACAACTTGTATTGAATGTATTGATTTTCTAAAACTTCGTGCCACGTATAGATTCATTGATTTATTTGGAAGATGGAGTTGTTTTTTAGGATGGAATATTATGTTTTTGTTATTTTACTATAATTCAATTGGTTATTTAATGAAATTTTTTAATTTTTTTAACAAAATTCATACTTAGAGGATGTAGCTGGAGAAATTTACTCTTAATAGGTTTTGAATCTACAATTTAAAGATAAGAAGAGTATATCAACTGAGGCTTTAACCATTTGACCTAGAGATTGTTGACAAAAATTTTGTTTTGTCAATAACCATGTGGTTTTCGTATATTATGTAAACGAATAAAAAAATTTATCTCCTTTTAGTGCTCTTATTTATGTTGTCACTAAGAAATTAGGTTTAAAGTTAGGGTTTAAGATTATAATTTAGGAAAGTATGGATAATGTGTATTTTTAGGGTTTATAATTTAAATATAGGGTTATGATTTAAAATATATATATATATATATATATATATTAATATTAGGATGTAGAAAGAGACATCGAAAAGTAAGGGTGTTCAAATCCGAGTACCCGAATATTCGGTTATCCAAAATACCAGATATTTGGGTACTCGAAGTACTGGTTACTCAGACCGTCGGATAATTCTATGGCTGGCCTGTGTCCCGGTTCGGATGTTACGGGTACCTAAAAATCGAATATTATTTTAAAGAGATACTGGTACTCAAAATACCGAGTATCAAAATTGTTGGGTAATTTTATGGCCGACCCCTGTCCTGATTCTGGTGTTGTAGGTACCCAAAAAATTGATTTTTTTTTTAAAGAGACATAAAATTTTTGTTCCATGTAAACCGACTTTGCGACTCAAATCTCGGTTATATTAAAAAAAATGTATAATTGCTTCAAACTCGGAACGGTAAAGTATGTTATGTTTATGTTCAATTGATTGAGGTTGAGGTGATGATGATGATCTCGTTTTTTGTAAAGGCAAAAAGATAAGTTTACATTTCTTAATAAGACTTTACTTTAATACTTTTGGTTCAATAAAGATGAGTATCTGGTTTTATAGCGCGATTATAAATAGTGACGGAGTTAAAATTTTAAGTTGAAGTAAAATATAAATGTTTAAAAGTAAAAGGAAAAATAAAATTTGTGTTTTCGTCTTTCTTTAGCACGAAAAGATAAAAGTGAGTTTAATGTACAATAAGTTTATGTGCGGCTAAAAGACGGTAAGTTTTGATATTTGTTCAAAAATTAAAAATGTTAAATTTTTTAATAACATTTTAAGTTAATTTTTTTGTGTTTTTGACAAGTATCGATACTTATTTTGTAAGTATTGATACTTGTCTAAAAATATATAAAATTTAACATAAAATATTATCAAAAAATATAATATTTTAATTTTTAAATAAATTTTAGAACTTATGTATTTTTTAACAGCACTTTATACCAACCCAAAAATGAAAGAAGAAAAGTAAAAAAGAGTTTGGCAGATTTGGACATTATTGAGAGGAAGGAATGCATTTAGTTGATGTACAATGCATGACATGCATTTGATTCTCAAGTTCCAACCAGTAACCACCTGACGTCTCATATCAACACCTACAGTTGCCTCCACTTCCACCCTTCAATCCTTCTTTCACTGAAAACTTAATACTCCTATATATTTCACTATTTGAATTTGTTTTGTAATTTGATATCTATTTCTTTTCATTAAATTATGCTTTTAAACTCGATTTTAAGATACTAGTTGGTCCTTGGACTTATTTAATCCGATTAATTATTTTAATTTCTTTTGTTTCAAATTAGTATCAAACTTTTCTCTTTGAATTAAATTAGAATTTATGATAAATGATTTATTTACGTCAATTTGAACCGTAAAATTAAATTTATGTATTATTTTGAATCTAAAAATTAACTTTATGACCCAATTAGATAAACACAAATGATTTAAACTTGAAATTATTTAATTTGATGTGAGAAAAAAAGGAGATTATTTAAATTTAAAACAAACCAAATCCAGAACTAATTCGAACCAAAATAGTGAAAAATTTAAACCTTGAATATGATTACTTGAGTAGGGATGGTAATATAATCTGAATTCGAAGAAAAAAAATTTGATCCAAAGCCGATCGAAAAAATTTTAAATCCAAATCCGGAAAAAGGTCAGAGTCCTAATAGGAGGTGGATCAGATATGGATATTGTCATGATCCGATCCGAATCCATATTAGTTCCGAGTACGATCCATATATGAATCCGAATAAAAATATTTAAAACTCTTAAATTTAAAAAATATAGATATATATTAAAATCCTAATTAAGTTGAATTATGATTATGTATATTAATATAAATATATAATAAAATAACTGGGATTATATATATATATATATATTGAAATCTCAATTAAAGTTAAATCAGAATTATATATATATTGATATTTATTAAAATCTTAATATAAGTTGAATTAAGGTTACAAAAGCTATATAAAGGTATGAGAGATTTAGCGGTCATTAATGTTTTTTTAAAAAAATCTTTAAATAGTTTAGAGAATTTTATATACTCGTTTCAACTAGGTGAATTACGTAGAGGTTAGAGGGTTATCGTTGCGATTTAGGAATCGACATCGTGAATCGTAATTGGATATCTATCTTCTCCAAATTCAGAATTTCATATTTTAAAAAGGTAGTTCTTCACCCTTAATCACTTTGATTCGTTTGATGAAAATTATTTGTTATTTTTATTTAAAGATATTTGTTTGACTTGTTATTTTAAAAAAAGAAAAAATAATTAAATTTAGACTTTTAAATTTAGATTTAAATTTTAAATATATTATTAGATCGAACTTAAATTTTTTTAAGGTTCGATTGTTAATTGAATTAGATTTAAACGTTATAAAGTTTGATCGGTTGTCATCCCTATACTTGAGCTATACATACACTCTCCACCCCTCCCTACCCTGAATCTTAATATTAACGGTTAGGGACGTCGCCGTTTGTATGGTGTGAGGGGCTCCTCCCCCGAGGCACAAATTTAATATCGTTCCCAATTTCACCGGAAAAGCTAGGCTAGGCAATGTCTTGGATAATAAGCTAAACCGTAGACTGTCATATTGCCAGTTTTCAGGCCACCATTAACAATTTACCATTTCCTAAAACTTCGTGGCTATGCCCTAGAATCGGGGTTGTAGTATTTCCATGTCTTCTGTGCTAGGCTAAATTAGTTGAATATTTCTTTTGAGGAAAAAATTGGAGAAATATCTCTTTATTGAAATTATTTGGAAAAATATTTCACATTTGGTCTGACTTGCGTTCTACTAGGCGCAAATTTAAAACTCGTATTTCAAAGGACACGAATTTTATCTGATATGGCGTATCTTATCCGTTGGCGTATTTTAAATATTCAGTAAAAAGAACTCGCGCCTACTAACAAGGCACGTTTGGTACAACGCGAGTTTGGTTCAATCTTGTTGTTAAAACAAGCTTCGATAGACATGTTTAGGTGAAATTACGGGGTGTTGGGAGATATTATTTCGTATTTTTGAACTTTCACGTCGTAGTACTGAAACATCTCTTGAAAGTGGTGTAAAGATTGGCACGTATAAGACATCCTAAAGTGTGTATAAATTGCGTTAAAAACGCTATCTAACCATGTTTTTCCCATGAAGAACAAGCAAACAAGGGTCTATATGCATGTTTAAGTTCATTTTATGGTATGCTGGGAGATTTTTTTTGTTGTTGTTTAACTTTCACGTCGTAGTATTGAAACATATGTTTACAATGGTGCTAAAATTGGCGCGTATAAGGCATTGCGTTAAAAATGCTATTTAGCCATGTTTTTCTCATGAAGAACAAGCAAACATGGGTCCATAGGCATGTTTAAGTTGATTTTATGGTATGTTGATTTTTTTTTCTGTTGTTTAACTTTCACGTGTAGAAATTGGGTCAAAAATACTATCTAGCCATATTTTTTTTCATGAAGAACAAGTAAACATGAGTCGATAGACATGCGTATGGGTCGATAAATGAAAGGCATAAAGTTGGTGTATGAAATTTGGGAATTCATGGTGTTAAATACGGGTGTGGGTTAATGGGAAGGTAAATTTAAAATTTAAAATCTCATAAAATAATGAGTTTTTGGTCAAATTGATTATTAATTGTTGTGTCCTTTCAGAAAAAACTGACTAGGCATGCATTGAATACCCTTGCAGCTACAACCCTTCTGTAATTCTAACCCTGGCCACCATTATCATCACCAACCCTAAGCCTCTTAACTGAACCCCCCTAAAAATCCGGGATTCAATAGTGGCGACATGGGATTACTCAGCGAAATTGATTGGACTGCTCTGCAACGCTGAAAAAATTCTTTTCCTTCCAACGAGTTATGAAAAACGCGTAGTATTGCAGTGCTGAAGAAACGTTGTAGTAGTGAAGTATATATTTACAATGGTGCTAAAATTGACGCGTATATGACTTCCTAAAGGGTGTAAAAATCGCATTACAAAAGGTACGTAAAACAAAAAACGAAGCTTCAAAGACCATTAAAAATGGTGGTAAAACATTACATGAAGAAGTATAATTAGTTGATTTTAAGGCCGGTCCTAAGAGGGCATTTTCTCTTATCGTGTCCAATGTTCCTACATCTAGTGCACCGTTTAGGTTGTCCGGTCTGTTATCGAGAAACCATATTCTCGACATAGTGAATCATAGTTGAAGGTGGGTGACCTTTTTTCTTACGGAGCAGGGAAGTATCTAGGCATATCTTAGGTTCATCGTCAATGATACAATCACGTTCATTCTCGATCAGAGAAAACTCGTTTTGATATACCTTGAATATGATTTCAAGTCGGTATACTAGATCAATGAGTGTCATGGCGTCAAAATAAATGGATGCACATGCAGTGATGATGTGCGCACACGAGTACTTGAACGTCTGGAAGACTCCACAATTGCACGTTCTTTGGCGTAGATCAACCACATAATTGTTTTCCATTATTCCTTCAAGCGGTCGCAGATATTTCGAAACCTGAAAGTGATGTTGGCGACGAGAGAAGCATATCGCACTCACCACGCTTGCGTGCGTAGTGTATGTTTGAAATTTTTACTGGAGTTCTGGATGAAACTTGTGGCTACCTTCCATCCAGTCTATTGCTTATTTTACGAGGGTTGCAAAAAGACTAGCCAGTTGGTAATATGTCGCATTGACAACGGACGTGATAGGTAAATGACGTGTTCCCTTCAAAGATGAATTGATTGCCTCAGCCAAGTTCGCTGTCACGTGACCATATCGATGACCCCTATCATAACATCATAGTCATTTCTCCCTCCGGATATCAACAAGATAGTCATATCCATCTAAATTTCTTACACTCAACTCTTCCGGTAGCTCATCAACTTGGTATACCCAGTGTGCGTTCCTTATTCAATAAAAGACGGAATAGTTAACAAGAAATAATAATAAAAGAAATGATAAATAAAATGGAATGATAGTGGAAGACGTACCCATTCAAAGAACCATTATACATTCATCATCATTCTTATATCTCTGGTAGTAGTTTGCTGCAATGTGTCACAAACAATACTTGTGATGTCTATATGGGGTTGCCAAGATCGCCCATACGCGAGATTGCTTCCCATATCCCTACGTCTCTGTCTGAAATAATACATATCCCCTCTTCTCTTTCTTGTAGAACCTGGCGTAGGACATATTTGCGTAGGTTGGTGAGAAAAAATTCCCAAGAAGGGATATCTTCTTTTTCAATTATCACGAAAGCTACTAGAATACATTTTCAAGTGATGTCTTGTGCAACTGCCAACAGTAAGATCTGTGTATCTACTATACAAGAATGTGCAGTCGATCTGGAGCATAGGCTTGCACTGAAGGAAAGTCCTAACACATTACAGAAACCTACAGAAAATGCGAAAAAAATTGGCACTCCCCAAGTACGATACGATTATTGTAGTATTTCGGTACAGTTTTCAGTTCCACAATCGTCCTTGGATTGTATTTTTGCATGATCTTCAGCCATGTTCGAAACTCGCTGTATGATTTCTCCCACTGCCCGTACAATTGTTGGATGGTACGATATCTTGCAAACCATGCTTTATTTTATTTAGCCGTATGACAGCTATATATATCGGCACAGTTACATGTAGATTTGCTTTCACGAGTGGAATGATGGTATCACAAAGCACGTGCACATCCAAGTTAGGATGATCTTGGCTCAGGCTTCCCACTAAGCATGTATGAGGCCCGTTGTATCTCGTTATTTTCCAGTGGTTGTTCAGCCTCTTCAATTGTGATACGCAGACCCTCCAATTACAACCCTGTTACTTGTAGGGGCATTCTGCAATATATTTATCTCCCTTAGTTTTCCTCATAGTAGACATAACTGAGCACCGTATGTTGTAATGCTTAATCACAGACTCCGCGAGTTTTTTTGTCCCGAAGACCATTCTACGTTACAGTTCACACTCATTTCGTTCATTGTAAAATTTCAGTAGCGTTGAAGCCTTCCATACCAACTGTTGTAAACTGAGGTGGTAGGTCGTAATATGTTGAGCAACTGCATACTTCACTAAAGTTAGGCGAGACAACATTTTCCTCTTCATCGTCCTCATAAGCATTATCTGTGTCATCCTCTGTATGGACAAGCTAGTCAAGGTCTACTGGTTCTTCAGGAAATAAACCTATCTCATCACCATCGGGCCAGACCTTCGTACGCGGTTCTTCATTAGAATTATCACATTCAAACTGAAATAGTTATACTTCATCAACAATATGTACATTAATAGGTTATGCAGTCGTAACCCGATCACGAGACCGTTGACGAGGCCTATCTAGGTCGACAATAGCAGCACTTGAATGTCTCCACATAGATGAGAAATCATCTATGTTTCGCTCACTAGAGATATAAGTTGAGTGCCGTCCGGTTGGGAAATCATTAAACAGGTTAAACTCTTCATGGTAAGATGGACCCATAGATGATGACGCCCCTAGACCCGCACCGTATGGATTGTACATTAAGTGTTGGGTTGGTGGCATGTTCAGGTCAAAGTCAAACCTGGCAACGCAAATCTACATGGGTAGACTTAATGTTGGACTATGAGCATTTGGGGCGAAATTAAGATTTGCTCGTAGCCAATTTGTAACCACATTATGACCTCCGACATGACCTTTAAAAATGATGCAAAAAGCTCTATGGGTCATCCCATTGAATACTGAGTATAGGTCTCGATCATCAAATCCACAACACCAGTGTCCCGAACATCGAATATTATGAAATACAATGGTTCTAACAACGTAAGATATCAATACTTCAATGACTCTAATTCCCCCCATAAGTATTTGGAACCTTCCCCGATATTGTGTCCTTCAGCGTTTGATACGTGGCTCACCTCCGAATCTTTATCGTAACACTGTAGGGGGACTGAAATACAACACCAAAATATGTATCATGGATCATCTGACCATCGTAGTATACCACAACCGTCACTCTTCTTGCCATTGTTGAGAATAACAAAGCAGCCAGTCTTTCTCACATGTTTTTCTCTTTGGGTTTGTTAGAAAATATTGATCGTGTTTGATAATTTCACCGAGTAATCCCTTAAAATATGAGTTGATGTGTCTGACATGTTTGTTGAACTCGCGTTTGGCCAACAGTGAGTTTTGCCATCTTTTGTAGGATTCTTGACATGTAAGGCGAACTCGCGTCCTGCCAAACGCGAGTTTTGTAATATTCTACAATAAAACTGAGATGTTAGTGGAACTTGCATTTATCTAAACGCGAGTCCGTCCTTCTATCTCAATAATTCAAGAGAGGCATTAGAAACACGCGTAAATCCAACATTATGACCTCGCTATCTAACATATAAATTCTACCGGAGTAAAGTTTACACCACTCAAACAATTTCTACCTACATATATTTCTAACCCATAAATACAAATTATGACACGATTTTCTGCTACTGTTTTATTTTATGGAACATACTTTTACACATTTTTCAACGATAAAATCATGAAATGTGATTTGTTTGGGTTGATTTCAAAATGGGTTAGGGAGTTTACAAGCTCAAAAATTTATGTCTTGCGTGTCAAAGCGCAAGTCAATGAGCCCAACACAGAAGAAAACTACATTCTAACACTATTGAATGAGAAAGATATGCGGAAGATGTTTCGGTCATATAAATGTACTGGGGGTACGAACATCGAGCTTAGTGTAAAATTTGATGATGGCTCCAGTTCATCAACCACTGCGTCAACAAGCCCCCATATTCCAGACGAGGACACGGTCTCTACACGAAATTATAAGAGACTGCATGAGAAAGAACAAATAATTGAGGAACTAAACTTAACATATGGCATAAGTATTGACTATGACAACAATGAATCAAATTCCTCTTCCATTCATTTTAACTAGGCTTAGTAATTTAATGTTGGTGTAGTTATTTCAATTAGCTATCATGTAGTACGTTTCGTTAATATAATTTTCTGCATCTATCTGATTTAAATTCCTTACTTACGTTATATACTTTTTATTACACCATAAATAATGTACTAATCATCCAATTACATTTTCAAACCGTTAACAATCACAAAATATGTAATTAAGAAAACATATGAATCATCCAATTACAGTGGAACAACTAGCATGTATGAGGTCCGTCATATCTTGTTATCTGCCACAAGTTGTTCAGCCTCTTCTTTCGTGATACACGAATTCTCTAGTTATAGCCGTGATCCTTTTGGACACATTCCGCAATATAGTTGTCCGCACTTGTTTTCTCCACTATGAAACAACTAATCAGCGTATGTTGTAGTTCTTAATTGCATCCTCCACGATTTTCTTAGTATTGAATATCATCCTAACTTTTAGTTCACCGTCATTATCGACAGCAGCATCGCATGACTATCTCCCAATAGATGGGAAATCATCTAGGTTTGCGGCCACTATAGAGCTTGAACGAACGAAATAGACTAAGAGAAATATTGAGCGAATTAGTTTGAAAGGAAATGTGTGAGTTTTTGAGGATGCGAAGGAGTCTATTTATAAAGGGTGTAAATGAACCGGTGTTTGTTCATTCATTTATTTTAGAAATTGTTCGTTCATTTATTTTAGAAATTGTTCGTGTCACTTTTGCTCTAAACACGTAAAATGAAGGTGTTCGTTCATTTATTTTAGAAACTGTTTATAGAAGTGTAAATCATCTACAGTTTGTTTATTTTTAAAGGTGTTCGTGTTAGTTTTGCTCTAAACACGTAAAATGAACCCCTAAATATGCTAATAAAGAAGCTTATAAAAGAAAGAAACGTACGTATATTGTTATAGTGTTTATAGTAGACATATTACAAAAAAAAGATCCTCAACTTGTTTTGCTCTCTTGGTCTCATCATTATTCAAATTGTACAATTATACCCCTAAACATGCTAATAAAGACTTCAAGTCTAGACCGGTATTTGAGGCTGATATCGGCTCACTTCCATGGCTAAATAGTCCAGCAAGTTTAAATTCTTCAGCTATGCTATACTCATAGTTTTCCTTGTTAACATACCACAGTTCATCAACTAGAGCTCAGTAGTGAATCAGTGTTCTTCTTCTGAAAGCCTGAGTAGTCTAGTAAGTTTAAAACTTTGGGGTATACATTTTCTGAAGTCAGGTGTTACCATACCTTCGGCTTACTTCCAAAGCTGAGTAGAGAACCAGTCTTCGTCTTCAAGCTCAGAGTTCTATTGGAGCCAAGTATTGTACCCCTAAACATGATTTCATGAAGTGGGCAGATGACCAAGCTTCGTGGATTTCGTGAGCCCACTCCAATTCTACCCATTGATCGTGTACTACGACCATAGTAGGGGCTTTGACTACAGTTACATGTGGAGGTCTTAACCTAACTTCCAATATTGAGGCGTAAAAATAAGTAACGTGCAACATATAACAAAAAGTTAAGACCCCCGCATGCATTTCAAAAAGACTGAAAAAATTTATAAACCAAGAGAAATATTGCATTTCAAAACAACAATGTACAACTAAAATTATTAAATAAAGAAAAAAATATAACCAATGATGCATATGTCCACCGGTACCACACCCCGATAGACGCCAAGGTCGATCGAGATTACGTCGACGACGAAGGGGATCAACTTGCTGTTCATTATCGTCATCATCATTGTGTTCATTCTCAGTTTCATATCCATTAGTACCACTCGTTCCAACTAGCCTACCTATAAAGAAAAGGGACGACTGCGGTGTTTGCTGAACAAACCTGATCCCAAAATTGGTTGCCAGCGGTTAAAACAGATACAAAGGTACGTAAGCTGTAGGAACACTCTACGTCCCACTCATCAGGGCTGAAAATGAACCGTAGGGTTTGGCCACTACATGCGTGATAAAATCCTCCATCAGACTCGGCGGCGGATCAAATGATGAATGTATCGAGTGGATAAAAGCCTGTGATCAGAACAATTGGGTGGCCTGAGATTGTCCCGGTGCTGAAGAGGCAGAAGCATTTCTCCTCGATGAGGAAGTAACGCTAGAAGCCGTACGTGCTCCTCTCGTACGTTCAATCCATGAGCGGTTATGTTGGACACGCTCAATGACAACCGTTCATTTCTCTAGAGTCAAAAGATTTGTTTCCCAATTGCTATGTACCACTCAACATAATCGTGGCTGACCATCGTATCAAACAATACGTAGTCACGAATGGGTTGTCGTCGCATAAGATCTATTTCCCTTCACTGAGCAATCCACTCTATGTGCCTCACCGACCAATCAACCTACCACACAATATCAAAAAAATTATTTTCCTTTATAAATATAAACAACGTTCAAATTGATAAAACATTAAATCAATTAAAATTATTTTACCTCGAGCTTCGTTTGTCGAGTAAACCTATGTAAATCGTTAAAATTTGGAGGGTCCTCTGGGATTCTTTGGACACCACCAAACTGTCGTAAAACGCAATCGCTCGGATGCCACTCAACTGTAGCGTAGAAGATAAGTGGTACCTTGGCCGTCTAAGCAATTTTCATCCCGTCTGAAAATTCCAGCAGACATTCGTAGATACTCAGATCTGCGTACGGTGTCTACAAAAACTGTACAATATACAATTATAACTAAAATTTATAAACCTGATTTTAAATAAATACATCCAATTCAATATTAAATTCAAACTCCAAATATTTACCTCATTCCCGGATTCATTCTCAATATCATGTATGACAGCCTTCAGACTTTTGGCCAAACCAATATGACTTAAATTACCGCTCCACCTACATAACAACAAACATAACTTTAATATTAAAAAAACATATATTAAAAAATATTTACTTTTTTACTTACCTCCGGCAAAGTGGAAAAATATGTGGGCTCGACACGCTCAGTTCAGGGCGTAAAAATGACATTCTGAACAACGCCCAACACTGAAGTAACAGAAGACAGCCTCCAATGTCGTGTTTCTCTAGATTGGTGGTCTTGCACATCTCCCTAAAGAGAAATGCAAGTACCATCAATCCCCAGCTCAATCTACTGGCATCATTAATATTTATAAAAATGACATTCTGAACCACGCCCAAGACTAAAGTAACAGAAGACAACCTCTAATATCGTGTTTCTCTGGATTGGTGGTCTTGCACACCTCCTTAAAGAGAAATGCAAGTACCGCCAATCCCCAGCTCAATCTACCGGCATCATCAAAATTCCACAAATGTCGCAACTACAACATGTGAACTTTATTGCAGGATTTGTCAGGCACCAATATCCCGCCGATTATTTGTAAAATACGGGCATGAGCATATGCCTACAATAAGAAAAAAATATATTAACATATGGAAATGTAATTATTTCAATAATATTTATAAAAGTAATATTTTTACCATCTTTACTTCTTCGTTTGCGTCATCTGGTAAATGGCTAAAATTTTCCCGCAGCCACCTCGAAACAACACAACTGCCATCCATCATGTCTGGCGCAACCCCTAGAAACTCAAAACACAGGCCACGCCTATCACGACTATTGTGACCGGTAATAGCCTCTCCGTTAACCGACAGACCGAGAATATACGACACATCCTCCAAGGTTATAGTCGCCTTACTGCACGTAAGGTGGAATGTGTGCGTCTCCGGCCTCCACCTCTCTACAAGCGCGTTGATCAAATCAACATCCAATTTCGCACCTCCAATAATTTTGGATACATGCAGAAATCCGGCATTCAAAATATAATCTTCTAGACACGGGTCGGGTCCATTCGTCTTTCGATTGATAAAAACTTCCAGATGACGTTATCTTCCATCCTAAAAAAAATTAAACAACCACAAATTAATTTCAATTTCAAACAATCGTACTATTTTTATAAAATATAAAAAATATAAATATAAATTTAAAATAAATAAATAAATAAAACTTACATTTCTCCGCCAATAATTGAAAACATGTTTCCGATCCAACCTTATCAGCCCCGCCATTATTTCAAACTGGAGATATTAATCGAGATATTTTCACAAAAAAATGAATATAGAGGGAATTGAGATAGAATTTTTTGGTGTGAATAAAGGAGTGGGGTAGGGTTTACTCATAGTAGAACTCGCACAACTTCAAATGCGTATTCAATTAAACTCGCGTCCTGTTGGACGCAAGTTCTGCTTAATTACTCAAAAATCCGCGTTTTGTGTAGCGCGAGTTCTTTGTATATTCAACGCGGTCATTTTTCAACCGTTCATATTTACTGCGATAAATTTGCGTCGTTTCGTTTGATTATCTCGTGGAACTCGCGCCCTGTTAGGCGCGAGTTCTTTTTACTGAATATTTAAAATACGTCAGCGGATAAGATACGCCACATAGATAGAATTCGTGTCCTTTTTAACACGAGTTCTAAATTCGCGCCTAGTAGAACGCGAATCGTCCTTACTTGTATTAAATAGAGGGTATTTTTCTAAATAATTTGAGAAGGGAGTGTTTTTTCTATATTTTTTTCAAAAGAAAATATTTTACCAATTTAACCGCTACTTTTACCTCTTTATCGTGTCTGGAACCAGTCTAGGGTTAGGGTTCCAGTCTCCAGCAGCAGCAGAGAGTCTACTTTCTTGGCTCGTATATGTATCCGGGCCGTGACAAGCCATCTTTCTTTGCAGGCAGAGTTTTCAAGTGTAAACAACGTCTAGTCAGGACAAAATTTTTCGAAGGTTTTGGCCTCATTGTCCATTTTATACGTAGAATGTCAGATTCCTCTGTTTGTTCATTTATTAACAGTGAATACGGAGGTGAAATTAGTACACGGTAGATCCGTGAGGAATCTGGTCTGAAGTTGCGAAATTTAAGTCACAGCCTTAAAGTTTCGGCACTTCAGCTAAATCATTGTTGTAATAGTTGAATTTGGTTGAAAGAGACAGTATTACAAACTTTAAACATGAACAGTAAAACGGATTCAAAATATAAATCTTTAATATTATTGAAAGCGTGGGGCGTCAAAAACTCGTAGCGATTACATTGATGGCATGCAAAGGATGCATGCAGGATAGCACCTGTGGGATTTTGGATAAGAGCAGATTGAGTCAAAGACAGAACCAAAGTGACGACGGCAGTAAAGACAAGTTTCTCTTATGTCTACACCTACAAAACCCCAACATCCCACAATCAGTGCATCCAAATCTATTATCATTTGGGATATGTAGTTTGGTCAAGAAGCAGCTTGGATTTGTTGAAATTTCAATGAATGTAGCCTGTTTCCTGTAAACCCTTTACTTGTCTTAAAAACCAAGGAAATCAACAAATCCGTTCTTTATATTTCTTTTCCAAAGAAGGGCCAAATTAATTGCATTTGAACGGACGAAAAGTCCTATTCATTTAGCTAAACTTTCTCAGGAAAATTAAGAAGTTGGTGACCATATGCAGCAGGAGACATAGATTTGTAGATAAAGGTTTAACTATTCAAACAATATATTGAAGGGTGAAATTCCACAAATATTACTTGCCTGTTTTTTTATCTTTACAAGCACGACACAACTCAAATTGTTTTTCAAAAACATAACATTTGTTACAGTATTTTTGAAGTCAGAATGTTTAGAATTCGACATTGAACAATATGATCCACATGTTGGCCATTTATGGAAGTCACTGTCACAGATAGAAGCCGAAGACAGTAAGCATGCATTCCTTCTTTGAACAATAACCTCTATGGATAGCTAATATGTGGACGACATTGTTTAAAGTTAGATTCTAAGCATTCCGATTACAAAAGCACAGCAACAAATGTTATATTTTCTAAAAATAATCCGAATTATATCATATTTATAAGAAAAAAAGTCAACAACAATATTTATACAATACTTCCATATTAAAGCGATTGTCACATAAATATAAAAATAAATATTATAAATACAGTCAAACTACTCCTATAATTATAATGTACGACCAAACTAAAGGTGTGGGACTTAAATTAGAAAAGAAAATGATGGTTTATTTTTAATTTCCAGTAATATTCAAATGATGAATCAAGTGAGTAGAAAAAAGAAGGCATTCCTAGATGTAAGAAAACATGAAATGTAAGAAATTAAAGTGTATTGGAGCCAGCTACAGCACTAGCTGTAGGAACTGATCTCATCACCAACTAATGTCTAATCTTAACGTCATAATTGAAATGTGTGGGAAATGACCAATTCCCCACAAGGGGTTTTGTTTGTCACTGAAAATCCTTTTGAGCTTTGCCTCTTTTAGATGGTGTTTGCGAATCCTGTCAATACACTTAATAAGCACTTTGGCATCCATTACCTCCCCTCATCCAAAGCGATTTAGGTTTCGATCTTAGATTTGTCAATAATATTTAAAATAAATGGTTAAAATTAAAAGTTAATATTTTTTCCCTTTTAAGTTGTGGGTTTAAAATTTATTAGGAACAAATTTTCCTTCTTCTCCTTAAATAGAAATTGTTCAAAAAAAAAAGGGTTGAATCTTAGATTTAATGTCAATGAAAGACAAATGCATGACTTTATGTTTAAGGGTGAACTTATAAAATTTTAAGAGGGACGAAAATAATTTTTAATACAAAATATATGGAAAATTTCTAAATATTCAAGTATACTTATTATAATGCCACTCTCTTTATATATATATATATATATTAATTATCTCTCCATTTTATTTAATAAAAATAGAAAATTTTAATAATGCCTCCTCTTTATTTTTATTTTTTAATGAATTCCCTATTTTATCTAATAAAAATTAAAAAAAACAATCTTTTTATTTATGTTAGGCCGAGTTTGAATTTTTATTCTAAAATTCGGGTCATGGTCGGATCGAATGAAACATCATAAATTATTGGATTTAGTCAAATTTTGAGTAGAAATGTTAAATTTTCGGGTTAGATGCGAGTCAATAAAAAAATCCGACCCAATACTTGACTTGGTAGTCAAGGTGTAATCCATCTTTAATTAAAGATTGAAATTAAATAAAAATTATTTTTCATCCGATGCATGAACAAAATCCATTTATAGATAACAATATACGCCAACAAGTAATCTAAAATAGCAAAATAATGCTCCATATATGTGTGTATAGAGTCTATCAGCATTGTCATGACGAGGTGGGTTGCTGGTGAAACCTTCAGAAGTAAACCAGGAGCTGGTCCAGGACCCCATTAATACCAATATCAGTTAATATGATAGGTATCATTGCAGAAAATAAATAAAAAATAAAATGAATTTTTGCGGGAACAGTAGTGCCTAATGTTTTGGTTAGACTTAAATAGTTACCGGTGACTCTCCAATTCATGCGCTCGTATTACATTCTTATATCGAAATTCGAATTCATACAAGATAGAGTAATATGACCATTCTTAATCTCTAAGTCAATTAGTGGATTTTTGTCATTCTAGAGGCTTTAGTATTATTATTTTTCTATAATCATTAATATTTGATCGTTGATCATTTAATATGAGTTAAACATCGTAAAAATTTATTATAATAATAAATCTCAACTTAATTTATTATATTCACAATATCATAATTCAAATCTTTAATTGTACCAGTAAAATTCAACATCTCATCAAGTTATACCAATTAATAGTTGATTTCATGCTTATTATTATTTGTTACGGTAGTAGTAATTGAAATAAATCTCTAAGCTAGGGTGACTATTTGACCTAGACCCGACGGGTTGCGACCCGACCCAACCCTATAAGGACGAGGTTCTAAAAGAAAATTTTAGGTCCGAGTTGAGTTTTTTTAAAGATAGTAGCAAGTAGGGTCGGGTTTGAGTTTTTTAAAGATAGTTGCGAGTCAGATCGAGTTCGAGTTTAAGGTGAAAAATATCCGACCTGGTCCAAATTAATAGTTTAATTTTTTCTTTAAATATTTAGACATAATTGCTATAGTACCTCTATCTTTATATATTTTTTCCAATTATCTCCTTATTTTGTCTAATGAAAATTAAATAATTATTATAATGCCCCTCTTTATTTATATTTTTCCAATTAACTTCCTATTTTATCGAATAAAAAAAATATTTTTTATTTATGTTGAGTTCGAATTCAAATTTTTACTTTCAAATTTGGGTCGGATTCAGATGAAAGTGCTATATTTTTGGGTCGAGTGTAAATTGACCAAAAACTCAATTTAACCTGACCTATGACCCTCCATACTCTAAACTTTAAATTTAATTGGATGGATAATAATGTATAAACAATAAAATTAAATTCAACCTGTACAATTGACAAATAAAATATTAGGTCGGATAAAAGATTTTACATGTAAGAAAAAAACAAAATATGTGGGCTACCATTCATTTGAACATCTTATATAGAATGCTTGCATGTATGTATACCAATGGCCCATATCATCCACAGTTGCCGGCACGAAATTATGGAGTTAAGCCCATATCAAATTCTGGGCATAACCAAATCCGACCCGCCTCTCTGCTGCCTCCCAAACATAAAACATTGGGTTAAACCCTGAATCCTCTCTGGTGCCGGTTTTTTTCCTCAGAAAATCTCTATTGATTGTAGGGTTTGTCTGTTTTTCCTCTTCGATTTCCCAACTTGGGGTTAGAACTTAGAACTTCAATTGTGCTTTCAGAGTTTACAGACTTGTGGGGAAAATGGGGTTATATTCGAAACGTTCAAAAAAAGCTAGAAGCAATGATGAGGACATGGAGGACTTGGACGATTCGGAAGATGAGGAATTATTGGTTAATGGCGAAGAGATGGAAGAAATATCTGAAGTAGAAGAAGATGATATCGACGAAGAGGACGAAGAAGAAGACAAAGATGGTGAGATGGAAGAGCTTGAAAAAGAGTACAAGGAGCTTCACAACAAGGAACAGTATGTTAATGCTGATTTTTTGCTTTATCTGCGCTTCTAATTTTATTTCTGCCTCATTTCACATCCTTTAGTTGCACTACACAGACGGGTTTGGGGAAATATTGAATTATGTTTTCTTTATGGTTACCGTTTTATTTATTTTTTCTTTCAATTTAGAGATATACTGAGGAATCTCAAGCATCATAAGGATGAAGATGTTAAAAAGGGTCAAGCAGTGAAGAACCAAAAGGTGTATATATATATATATATATATATATATATATGTTTTCTTAGCATTTACATAAACTTGACTTTCATGATGTTTGGCTTATTACCTATAGCTTTTAATGATTATTGTTGATAAATTCTGCCATTTACATGTAGGATTTATATTCAATACACAGGCGGCTGAAACAAAAACAAAAAGTTTCCACATGCTTTTTAGTTTTTGAGTTTTTGCTTAGAATTTAAGTTTTAGAGGTTATGAGTTTATGCTTAGTGATTTAGAATTTAGTATTTGTGGTTAGAATTTTAGGTTTAGGGAAGAAATTATGGTTTAGTTTAGTGTAATATGGTTAGAGATTTAGGTTTTAACCTACCTTAATTCTAACCCAAACCCTAAATTCTAATCACAATCCATCAATTTTAGACCACTAAACCTAAACCCTAACTAAGGTGCTTGTGGAATTTTTTTTGTTTTCTCTGCCTGTGTACAGAATAATTACCCTTATATGTATGTCTATATTTTTATGGGTGCTGTCATAGAAATTTCTCTGAACTTTCTCCTTATTTTGCCAAGGCTCTTTGGGATAAAGCACTTGAATACAGGTTCTTGCTTCAGAAAGCCTTCTCCGGTTCAAATAGACTACCGCAGGTACCTTTCTTTTCTTTTTTTTATTGTGTATGTTGTGTTCTTTCCTTGATTGGAATGTTTTGTTTATTTATTCGTATAAGATTTATATGATGGCCTTTCTACCAGGACCCTGTCAGGTCTTCATTTTGTGCTTTAGATGAAGAAGTTAGTGCTGCATATTCGAACCTTATTACTTCATCAAAGAAGACTTTTGATTCTTTATTGGAACTGCAGGAGGTCTGCCTTTAGATTCTTTGCTCATAAAACATTTGACAATTAATGCCATTGAAAATTTCTTGTTGTTACTATTGTATTGTTAAGCATTGCTGGAGAACAATCCATCGATTGCTCAAACTCTAGAGGGTACGACACCAATGCTTTTGTCAAACTATGTCATTATACTTATGTACTTGAATATCTATCGATTTATATGTTGCGGTATTTTAGGCTGATTATAGAATAGTTTGTTTTCTACTGTTATTTTTAACCTCTAGAACATCCTTCTTTAATATGTCACTGTAGATCTATCAAATTTGTATCCTATTATCTTTTTGTTGTTTGTTTATGTTCTTTTTCCCTGCGTGTATGTTTTTAATGTGCTACGTTCAATCGATGATTGCATAAACATTAAAAAATCAAACAAATTACTAAGCCTGCACATTATGTATCTTGGCAATGCTTTCATTATCTTAACCCTGTGTCCTTCTCTTAAGGTAATGGTGCTCAACCATCTAAGAAACTTTCTGGAGATTCTACGAACTTGGACATGGAAGATGATGAAGTGTGGCTACAGATTTCTCAGATGAATAGGAGGTAGCTCTGGCAAATTTTGGATCACTGTGTATGTGTTGCTCAATTTGAATTGATATTCTGTGTCCAATTAGAAATATTCACGTTACAATATTGATTGGCTAAATTGATTCTTGTAGAAAGATTGAAGTGGTCATTTTTGTGACTTCTCTTGTTTACATTCTTCAAACAACACCATATTTCTTAATTGTTTTTTCTTAGTGTGTTTAGCAGTGCTATTTTTACCATGCTCTAGATTGTTTCTGATTTCAAGTCCTTTGTTAGAGATTCGTTTCCTAAGAGTAGAAGATTTGTAAATATTTTATTAGTTAGGATCCCTAACTCTAAGGGATTGTATCTATTACTAAAGTTAGTCTCTTTCCTAGTTTAGAAGTTTCCTAAGATAAGGCATAGGCTTGTATATTTAACTGTAGCTTTCCTACTTGTAATTAATAAGAAAATAAGCAAGAAAATCAGTCTTTTCGACATGGTATCAGAGCCTCTCGCTTCTTAGGCCTGACTGTTCTTGTTGAACAGTGTATTTGATCTCTTTTATTTCTTGAGAGAGAATGGTCGATACGACTGATTCCAGCAGTACTGAAACTGCTCAAGGAGACAATGAATGAAGGAAGTCACTCCAATCAGATGAATGACTTACGAAACATTCATGCCTCCTATAGATTGAATGGTAAAAATTACCTTAAGTGGTCTCAATTGGTTCGAACCTTTCTAAAGGGGAGACGTAAACTCAGTCATCTTCTTGGAATGGGCCCTAAAGAAGGAGATCATAGATTCGAGGCTTGGGATGAACAAAACTCGTTGGTTATGTCTTGGTTGTGGAATTCAATGGTGCCTGAAATTAGTGATACCTGCATGTTTCTTAGAACAGCCCAGGAGATATGGGAGGCTGTGAAACAAACCTATTCGAAAGTTCGTGATGCTGCCCAGATTTACGAAATCAAGAGCAAGATTTCAACTACCAAACAGGAAAGCAAATCAATTACAGAGTATACTAATTTGCTGCAGAATCTCTGGCAGGAGATGGACCATTATCAATGCATTCAGATGAAATGCAGTGAGGATGCAGCAGTTCTAAAGAGGTTTGTCGAAAAGGATAGAATTTATGACTTTCTTGCTAGACTAAATATTGAGTTTGATGCAGTGAGAGTCCAGATTTTAGGAAAAGAATATCTACCCTCATTAAATGAAACTATTGCTATTGTTCGTGCTGAAGAAGGAAGAAGGGGGGTGATGGTGATTGAAAACAATCAAGTAGAAAGTTCAGCCTTAGTGACAGGCAGTTTCTGAAGGACCAGCACGTCTAGAAAATTTTGAAGGCAAATCAGAGACAACAAGGACAATAATAGGGATTCCTTATGGTTTACTTACTGTAAAAAACCTCGTCACACCAAAGAGAGGTGTTGGAGGTTACATGGGAAGCCCCAGTCAGCAAACAGAAATTTCACAGAGAAAAGAAGCTCAGCAAGAGGGCAGAGTAGAGCCTTTGCAACCAGAGAAGTAGCTAAGGAATCTGATGAACAATCTGTTGAGTTCAACCGAGAAGAAGTAGAAAAATTGAAGACTTTACTGGAATCTTTAGAAAAACCATCAGCTGCAGGTACATGTAATCTCGTTTTCTCAGGTATATCCTCCTTCCATTCTCAGAACTATAATGCCTCGGAATCCTCCATACCTACCCAAAACTCCTGGGTAATAAACTCGGGAGCAACTGATCATATGACCAACTCTTCGCTAAAATTTCTCACTTACCCACCCTACCCTAGCAACAGGAAAATTACAGTTGCTGATGGTACTATGGTAACTGTTGCTGGTCAAGGAGATATTGTCATTAGTAAAACCCTTTTGCTTAAAAATGTTCTACATGTACCAAAACTGTTTACTAGTCTTATTTCAATCCCAAAGCTTGTCAAGGATACTAATTGCAGTGTTCTGTTTCATTCTACACAATGTATTTTTCAGGAGCAAGAAACGAAGAGGATGATTGGGCGTGCTAGGGAGATAAATGGCCTCTACTACCTTGAGGACCTTGGTGGACAAGTTAGAGTTTTGAATACCCAACCTTTATCTTTTTTATCCAATTCTGCAAACAATAGAGACCAAATTTGGTTACATCATCTTCTCCTTGGTCATCCACCCTTTAAACTCTTAAGATCTATGTTTCCTTCTTTGTGTAAAACTTTAGATATTGAGGAATTTCGTTGTGAAGTTTGTGAACTTGCAAAACATAAGCGTTCCTCTTTTCCAGCAAATAATAAAAGGACCAACAGTCCCTTCAATCTTATTCACAGTGATGTTTGGGGACCTTCCACTATTCCTAACATAACTGGGGCTAGATGTTTTGTGTCTTTTATAGATGATTATACTTGAGTTACTTGGATTTATTTATTGAAACAGAAATCTGATGTTTCCTCTACCTTTAAAAATTTCTACACCATGATAAAGACTCAGTTTGGGGCTGAAATAAAGAGAATCAGATCAGACAATGCCAAGGATTACTTTAATCAAATCTTGTCCCCTTATCTATTAGAAAAAGGTGTTTTACATGAGTCTTCTTGTGTAAACACTCCCCAACAGAATGCGGTTGCAGAAAGGAAGAATGGACATGTTCTTGCCATAACTAGAGCCCTTTTATTTTAAAACAATGTCCCTAAAAGGTACTGGGGGGAAGCTGTCTTAACAACTACTTATATGATGAATAGATTACCCACTAAAGTCCTTGGATCCCAAAGTCCCCTTCAAGCCCTTAAAAAATTCTTTCCTAATTTCAATCCATCTTTTAACCTCCAACCAAGGGTGTTTGGGTGTGTTGCTTTTGTTCACATTCATTCTCAAAGCCGAGGTAAACTTGATCCAAGAGCATTGAAGTGTATCTTCATTGGCTACTCCTCCACTCAAAAAGGCTACAAGTGCTACCATCCACCTACTAGAAAATTTTATACTTCTGCTGATGTCACTTTTGTTGAAAGAGAAAGTTACTTTACTGTTCCTTATTTTCAGGGGGAGATGTCTTTTAGGGAAGATAAGGATGCAGATTTCTTTTTACTTCAGTAGCCCCTTATTGATCTTCCTAATCCTATCCGTTATGCAGAAATACAGTCTAATAAGCCTGCCCTTACTCCACCTTCTTCCACTCATACTCCTACTCCACCTTCTCCACAAGCTGAACCTAATAGCCTGCAAACTCCTCAACCGAACATTATTGTTTCTCAGCCCAATGTTCAAGATACTGCTTGTCCTCTAAGGACTTACTCGAGGAGGAAGGCACAAGCACCTATGCAGATTCAATCATCCTCTGCTCCTGTTCCTATTCCCATACATTTTGAAACTCCTGAACATAATGATATTGAATCTAATTCTGATTTTGAGTTTCCCATTGCTATTAGAAAGGGAAAAAGAACCTGCACCACTAAACATCCTTCCTATTTGTTTATGACCTACAAAAATCTATCCCTCAATCACAGAACCTTTCTTACCAGCCTGAATGATATTACCATTCCTAAAACAGCAGCCGAGGCATTAGAGAATGAGAACTGGAAAAAGGCTATGAAAGAGGAAATGGATGCACTGGAGAAGAATAAGACTTGGGATTTAGTGAAGTTTCCAGAAGGAAAAAAAACAGTGGGATGCAGGTGGGTGTTCATTGTAAAGTACAAATCAGATGGTTCCTCGGAAAGGTACAAAGCAAGATTGGTGGCAAAGAGTTACTCTCAAACCTATGGGATAGATTATCTTGAGACATTTGCACCTGTTGCAAAGATGAACATAGTAAGAGTCATACTTTCCTTAGCAGCTAATCAAGGGTGGAATTTGTAGCATTTTGACATTAAAAATGTGTTTTTACATGGAGATCTTGAAGAAGAGGTGTACATGGATGTACCACCTGGGTTTACTTCGACTACTGGACAGGCAGTCTGCAAGTTGAAGAAAGCTCTATATGGACTAAAACAATCCCCAAGAGCTTGGTTTGGGAGATTTGCTAAAGTAATGCTAAGTCAAGGTTTCAAACAGAGCCAAGGTGACCATACCCTATTTGTGAAACACTCTCCTTCAGGGGGAGTAACTATATTACTGGTGTATGTAGACGATATAATTGTTACAGGTAACGATTCAGAAGGGAGCAACAATTTGAAGAAATGCCTTATAAAAGAGTTCGAAGTAAAGGAACTTGGAAGATTAAAATACTTCCTTGGTATTGAGGTGGCACACTCACAACAGGGAATTTTTATATCACAACAGAAGTATACTTTGGATCTGTTAAAGGAAACTGGAAAACTAGGATGTAAACCAACAGAAACACCCATAGAAGTCAATCACAAACTTGGAGACTCGGATGAGGATGATATGGCAATTGACAGGAGTTCATTTCAGAGACTTGTGGGAAGGCTTATTTATTTATCACACACCGGACCCGGACATAGCATATGCTGTCTGGGTTGTGAGCCAATTCATGCACAACCCTAAGGAATCACATCTAAGGGTTGTAGTTCGAATCTTGCAGTACTTGAAGGGCACACCAGGCAAGGGAATTATGTTCAGAAGAGAGGGAAACTTGACTCTGGAAGCGTGCACAGATGCAGACTATGCAGGATCCAGAATTGATAGAAGGTCAACCTCAGGCTACTGCACCTTCTTTGGAGGGAACTTAGTTACTTGGAGAAGCAAAAAACATAACGTGGTGGCTAGATCCAGTGCAGAAGCTGAATTTCGAGCTATGGCATTGGGAATTTGTGAGTTATTATGGCTGAAGATCATTTTAGAAGATTTGAAGGTAAAATGGGATGGACCAATGATGCTATACTATGATAACAAGTCAGCAATCAATATTGCTCATAATCCAGTTCAACATGACAGAACAAAGCATGTTGAAGTGGATAGACATTTCATAAAAGAGAAACTTGACAGTGGCTTGATCTGTACTCCCTATGTGACCACTGGGAATCAAATTGCAGACATACTTACCAAGGGTCTAACTGGTAAGGACTTTCAGAAGCTAACAGGCAAGCTGAGGATGGAAGACATCCATGCCCCAGCTTGAGGGGGAGTGTCAGAGATTCGTTTCCTAAGATTAGAAGATTTGTAAATATTTTATTAGTTAGGATCCCTAACTCTAAGGGATTGTATTCTATTACTAAAGTTAGTCTCTTTCCTAGTGTAGAAGTTTCCTAAGATAAGGCACAGGCTTGTATATTTAACTGTAGCTTTCCTACTTGTAATTAATAAGAAAATAAGCAAGAAAATCAGTCTTTTCGACATCCTTGATTCCTGATCGACAACTTTAGGTTAACATTGCCAGAGATGCTATGCTTAAAGAGTACAATTCGTCATTAGTTACAGATTGTAGTTATGGGCTCTCAAATTATTTGTTCTTGGAGTGTTTACCAGTGCTTTAATGAACATTCACCTATTGCTTTTATGGTTTTGACAAGCTCGATCACATCTTTGTGTTATCTTTTTTCATCTAATTTCTGTCTCTTTTTTATGCTTGTTACTGTCCTTGTTCAAATAATATTTCTTGATACGAGCCTTTGATGTTAACCGGCAATTTTAATGACTGAGTCCTGCAGAATAGCTGCTTTCAGAGATAAAGCAGTTGACAAATGGCAGAGAAAGACGGAAGTCACAACTGGTGCTGCTGCAATCAAAAACAAACTGCAAGCTTTTAATCAGGTTTGATCCTTAGTTGACACTGACTCACTGATATTAAATACATGCCCTATTGGATGTAAAATGAATCTCACTTAGCTCTTCTTTTCCTATGCCAGAACATTAGTGAATAAGTGGCAGCCTATATGAGGGATCCAAGTAGAATGATAAAGCAAATGCAACAAAGAAGATCAACAATTGGCATATTTGGGGCTGTAAGTTTCTAAATTCTTGTTTGAGGGTTCTGATTTTACCTAAAAATTAGACATAGCTCTGGTGTTCTTTCTGCACTATGATTTTTCTTTTTCATGTTTTCTGCTTCTATTATTTACACCACCTTTATTGGACAGGTTACTGAGTCCGATAATAATGCTAATGGAGAGGTAATGTGGTTCTCTTTATTTACTCTAGGCTTTAATAAACGACATGGTGTTCGTATTCAACTGCTAGGTTCTGGCCTCACTGACATACCATGTAGAATGCATGGTAGGTTATTTGTGTTAGCTTTGGAGGATGGAATTTTTGCCCATACCATTTAGAATTCAGGGTAATTGGGATATATATACACCGATAGGATACAGAGAGAAACTTGTTCTTAAGGTCTCGTTTCGATAAAGTTGTCTAGGAAAGTAAAGTGGCTGATGGTGAAGTCGTGAGTCGGTACTTGGCCAAAAGTAAAATGATGATGATTTGGATTCATAAGAATATTGCTTTTGTTATCTAGACATGCTCTTTTCTCCTGTCAAGTTTTTATCTTTGAATTGTTTGTATGCTCAGGAAGCACATCCCGAAGGTGATCCCGAACTTTTGGATGATTCTGAATTTTACCAACAGTTGCTGAAGGAATTTTTTGAGACCGTTGACCCAACATCATCAGGTTAATGTTGTCTACCATCTTTTCAAAATTTCTTGCACTATGAAGAAACTTCTCTTTTTCCTTGTTTAACATTACTATTGTTTGACAACAGAGACGGCATTCTATGCCTTGAAAAGACTGCAAACTAAGAAGAGAAAAATAGTTGACCGCCGTGCATCAAAGAGTCGAAAGATCAGGCAAGTTTGTCAAATGTGGATGTAATGAGTCAAGCTCAAGTTAATCTAAAGCCAATTTCATAATTTTGTCTTGAAATAACTCCCTTGCAGGTACCATGTTCATGAGAAGATAGTCAACTTCATGGCGGCGGAGCCTATGAAACTTCCTCCCATGGCTCCAAAGTTATTTGAGAACTTGTTTGGAATGAAAACCCAATAACCTAATGCTGAAATCTTGATCCTTTTACCGGGCATTTGGAATTTTGTAGTATCACTTGGTTTGAGCTATTTAATGAGTAAAAGATATGCTTTACTATGGTATATACGTATGTTTTCACTTTGCACAAAGTCCAGTGAAAAGGGTTTTATGTTAATTTCAACTATTTTTATTTTATCATCTACGGTCCCGCTCAATATTACCATTTATTTGCGAATGCAACGTGCTTTATCAATAGAGTTGGTTCACCATTTATTTCAACTATTTTTATTTTATCATCTACGGTCCGATTACAAATATATATATATATATATATATATTTCAGTTTCGGCCTGGCTCGATGCAAACTACAATACTCCTTTCCTCCCACAAATGATGCATTTCTAGAGTTTGGAGTCGGAATTTTAGGGCTTAGATATATTAATTAAGAGCAGAGAACAATTAATTAAAACCACTTATAAAAAAAGAGAAAAAAATACACCATTTATGCATTAAGTAGTATCCGGAAAGGAGGTTTGATAAGATTCCATTTGATTTTGGTCGTACCAAAAAAAGTCGTACGGATTATTCTCATATTAATACTGAACAAATTAGCCGAAAGTAATTTTCATATATGTTTTTGGATTAAAAAGTTGCTTCAATTAAAAACAAAAAATACAACAAAGCATTCATCTAAAAGAATTATATAACAAAGCAAGTAATCTATCAAAACATTTTTATTTCTGTTCAACCGGACATTTAAGTAGTGATGTAAGAGATTGTTTAGTTAACAGTTCTTAATACATCAACACATTATATAAAAATATGATCTAACCATATTAAACCACCAATCTTTTATGACAAGAGACATGCCTTGTGTGATTGTTACACAAACGCCAAAATATTACAAAAATAGACGAAAATTGTGTCATGAGACACAAAAATTATACCACAAAGCAAATAAAATAAACGCAATAAAATTTGTAAAAATAAAGAATCCAAAACAAAATAATTTTTTATTGAAGTTAAAATAAAATAAATAAAATAAAAACAATTGAGATCGGTAATCAATATAAGAATGGTGTCGCCGTAACAATTTTTTTAAAGAGAATGATAATAGAAAATAAAGAAAGAGAACGATTAAGTTTTCATATATTTAGCATAGTAAATTAATTATCTTTCATAACATGTGATATGTTATATCATATTTTAATTATGTTTTTTATCAATCTGAATTAGGAAAATAATAATAATTATTAAATTTAAATTTATTTGATTTGATGATTTACTTTTATCAGTGTATTTTAATTCGAACCAGTTCAAATTATCATTACGTTGCACATGTTTTTTTTTTAGGAATTACGTTGAACAAGGTTTTTTTAAGAGACGTTGAACAAGGGTTAATTAGGAAGAACAGGGACATTAATTATGTTAGACCTCAGCAGCTAAAACAAGTGGATATTACCAACAGAGTTGGTCTAAGTGGTAAGTAATTTGGTACCGCTTAAATAGGTCTTGAGTTCGAGTTCATGTGTATGCAGAAAATTTACGATATGGACCAACTCATTTTAGCATGAATGACTATTGATATTGATATTGATCCTAGACCAGTGAAAAGCAGTCAAAGTTTGAGTTTAGGGCATCTAATGATTTGCATTATCTTCATCATATAGAATAAATTTCGGAATAAGAAAAAAATGGTGGATTCTGGGAATTCAATCAAAAGATATTGTTCGGTTTCTTCTTTTAAATATGACTCGTAAATTAATTGAGTTCATCTTTGAATTTCGAAGATCACAGTTCTCATCGTATTCTTATATTAAAAAATTAACGTAAACATCACAGTTCTCATCGTGTTCTTATATTAAGAAATTAACGTAAAAAATCTGTCACCATTTTCTGTATGAGCTTGCAATTATTTAGTTGTTTGTAGCGGAAATAAAAGCACTAGTACCGGCTAAAATTATATATATATCGATTCGAATAAGAGATAGTTTGACAAGAAAAACACAGAGGGAGGAAGTGTTCCTCGTACAATTCTAGTACTGGAAACATAAAATATAAGAGCACAACAAAACTTAGAAGATAGTCATTAATGGCGGTTTCTTCTTTATAACTTAATACTAGTAGTAGCAGATGATCATCTTTATTGTAGCCGACATGCAACAGAATCCTGCATACCAAAACAAAGGTTTAGACATAAAATAATGGAAGCTGCAGCATTTCGAGCAATGTGAAAAGTGCACCACATGAGACAAAAGCTCAGACAGAAAGAAAGAAAAAAACCCTATGTAAATGGGTCCTCATGTAAAAAGACAACATGCACTTAGCTTACTTTTGATGGCATGGAAATGGTTATAAAATGAGAATGAGATATTTTGTCACCGATATACTGGTTTCTGACACGAGAATCAGCGACAGAACTAGAATTAAGAGTTGAGAAGGTAAAACATAAATGTCTGGAATACCTTTGGGTTAATTTGCAGAGGACCTATAGGGGAAGGGAACTTGGCCAGACTCAATGTACTTGACATCGGCCACGAGCAGCTCATAGTGCCTCTTAACTTCGTCGGCAGTTTTCCCTCCGACCGCCTTGGCAACGTTGTACCAACGGTCGGGGGTGTCCTTGTCGTAAACAGCCAAAGCCCTTTCGAAGTCTTTGTTCTGCTTGGTTGTCCATGAACCAGACCCACGGGAGGACATTGAGGTCGATGCCATTATATCAAACACTTAGGCAAAAACAAGTGATGAAATAGATGGCACAAACTACAATGAAAATTGGTATGAGCAAAAGAGTTGGCAATGGCTGCTCTTTTATAGCCACTGGAGTGGGGCTATATGATATCTATCAATTGGCGTAGAAATCTTGCAAACAGAATTTGTAGAATTTTAGTGATTTGTTTCATTTGGAACCACAAAAATTGCTGGAGGAAGAAGAAGAAGAAGAAGAAGAAGAAACTGAAATGCAAGAGAATAAGTAAAAAAAAAAAGAGCAGTAAAAAATATACATGTGCTAGCATTTCAAGTCCTTTTCTTGGCTTATATTATTCTGCTAATGATTTGATCTTTATTCTTCTCCTTAGAATAACCAAGTAAAGCCTGTTTATTGATTACAAGGCAATTAATGTGTAAATGTTAAGATGAGAGGATGTAAATAACAGTGGATGGTGATTTGTTTGATGCAAAAACGCTGATTTATCAGATAAAAGAATAAAGCAAGGGGTATCCATATATGGTTCATAGAAATGGAAAGCTGGTCCATACTATGTACCCTCCAATGATGAGGATCCAGATTCATTCACCGAATCTTTCATTGCCCGGAGCCATCCTTTGTGGACTTCTTGGTTTGGCCCCAAAAATATCAGCTCAAAACAATATATATGTATATATCAAGTAATCTCTTAAGATGAAAAGATCTTCCTTTGGAGGTGATTATATTATATGGAAGCATATGCAAAATAGCTGTGCATGTCCAGTACTGTTGTCAACTTGAGCATTATTTACAGTTTGTGTCAACAGAAATGGAAGGTTAAGATTGTGAAAGTAATGCCGTTTTTGATTAATCAACCTGATATCTTCACTGAGAATAAAACTCAAAATCAGAAAAGGACACCAAGACTAGAGACTTAAATATCTGGTTGGGAATAACAAGTCATATTCTAGAAAGCATCAGAATTCAAGAGGGCGGTGGGATGACACACCATGAATTCAAGCTGCAAGTTTTAACAACAACAGAAAAAGAATTTTGAGCTCTGCAAGTTGAGCTAGACTTAGCCCCAACCTATATGGGCCTATTCCCCCTGCAACTAGTATCCGACCAGATTGGATTTTGCAGAGACTCATTATGGTGGCAATCTTACCAACTCAATTTTTTCCATTTACAACATCAGAACCCCTAGCACAAGGACCTTTGCAGTGCTTTCACATGATTCAACAAGGTGCCATAGAACTAACTCAGAAATTGAATGTAAACCAGAGAATTAGACATCGTTAACACAGTACGTGTGAGGTTTAGCATAGAACAAAGTAGGAATGTCAAGTTGCAGGAGGTCATATTCAATGATGCTAATGGGGCTGCATGTGATGATTGGTTGAAAATTACGCACGCAGCTTTCTAGTACAAAAAACAAGGATTAAAAGAAATAAAGTGATGCTTTTGGATATTAGGAATCCTTATCATTCAATCTAATCCCTTTGAAAGTAATATCTGTGGACTGTGGATTGCTTTTTTTCCCCTCTACCAAGGACTTTGCTTCTTTTGCTAAATGGTCGCCTTCCTTTGAATTTGGAGCAAAATATTAGGTTTGTGTAATCTGATTATTTTAGTAAGTTTTATTAATGGAGGATTTTGATGGCCTCTTAAAGAATTTTTGTTTTATATCAACGGATTGGTCCAAGTGGTAATCAGCTTATTATCGCTTAAGCAAGTTTCGAGTTTGATGTCTTGTATATGCAAAAAATCGCCGTTGGAAGACTCAACCACCAAAATTAAGTGTATGATGCAGGTCAATCCGGATTAATCAAAACAAAGACTTCGAAACTAGGGATTTTTTTTTTTTAGCAGGTAAAGAGACTACTACTACTGCCACAGAACCAGGAATCTGCAACTTTATATTGAAGGAAAAAATTCAACAAGAGTCCACTAACAATATTGCATATTTGCATCAGCAGCAAAACAATAAAGTATAATTTCTTTATTCCATTATAATCTCTTTCAAATGTTGAAATTGGTGATTTAGTGGATGTATTTTTTTTCGAAGAAAATAATTTAGTGGATGTATTTTACTTTGATATAATTTGATGTCTTTATTTATAATATTATCAGTTAAGTATTCCGATTAAAATAATATTGTACTTATGACGATTATTTTTTTAGGATGCAAACTTTTATAAGTCGAGATATCTTCTTATGAAATATATATTAAAACGACTCAATTGGACGTTTAGTACTTAAAATTTTTATTTTTAACAAATTCAACTCAGTTAAAATATTTCATGCTAGTCCAATACGAGAATTTTTCTTAAAATGCCTTTTTAATTAATAATGTTGACACAGGGACTTGGTTCCCAAAAATGATAAATTTGTTGTTTAGTCCCTTTAAAATGATAAAAACATTTTGACACCATAATATTAACTATTTAAACCTCAATTTTGTTTGGCTTCGTTTTTCTTTTGTGTTGGAACGAGTGTTTTTAATTAAAAAAATCACTTCAACTTTTTAATAATAATGAATGTCGTTAACTATTTAAAATAACTAAAGTTAATATAAAAGTAGAATGATCAAATTAAAGTATACAAACTAAATCTTATAGTAGAGGACCAAAATGTTTTAAAGTTTGTTAACTTCTTGGACTATCTTTATAAAAGTTAAAAGATATCAAATTATACCATATCGAAGTACAGATTGAATTTCACCAACATGGTTGGTCTAAGTGGTAAGCAGTTTGATATCGTTTAAATAGGTATCGAGTTCGAGGTTTTATGTATACAGACTCACCAAAATCAGGTGTGCAATACAGATCGATCTAAATTAGTCAGGGCAAAGCTGTGAGAACCTGGAAGACAACCAAAAAATTACACATAGACTGAATTTAAAATTTAAATATAATAGAGAAACTGAAATCATAATTTGAATGAACAAATGAATTAGAAATCTCATCCACAAGCAATTGAAAATGAATCACTAAAAAGAATGGCACCTTTTAGGTGGGAAGGTCTAAGGAAAACTAAAGGCATATAGGCTACTAGGGGAGAATATGCTAAGGGAAATTGACAATTACAGTATATTAAAGAAATAAATCACATCAATTTACCATCAAGGTGAATAAATGTTTTGAAAGTAGTAGAAGACTAAAAATAATCAGATTAGAGGGACTAATTCTATATATAAAAAAAGTTGCTTAACGTAGGAACTTTAAATAAAATTTGACCTTTTCATTAGTTAATACAAGGTGTAGGCGGGAAAGGCCTAGAGGAAAACGTAAGGTATATAGGGATAATATGCATAGGTAAATTCCAAAATTTGTGAATATGAAGTGTTTAAAATCGTCGAAAGTTTCATCGTTCTAATAATTAAATGACATTAACATTTTTTTTATCTGAGGTTAGAATTAATATAAAAAAAATCAAAACCTTACGTAAATCATATATATTTTGGGATTAGATTGAATCGAATCAAATCGAATGTTTTCCATATACGAAATCAAACACTCTAAGTCGATAAAACATCCGTAGCTTGAATGAGCTTGCCAAAGATGTGTGATATCTACTCTCTTTTCATGCACCAATGGAACATGTCAATGATTGGTAAAATGATTAAATAATAATAATAATAATAATAATAATAATAATGTTGGGATTTATATGATATATGTGTATTTGGGTGTTCGTACGTTGATTCGAATATTGGAAGATTCAATGAGACCAAACCAAGATATCGCGGGCCAAATGATGCTAAGGTTCTTTATGCTGTTCTTTGTGATGTCCTTCTCGTTAAAGTGCTGGTAAAAAACAAGTCAATTTGCCTTTACTATAACTTCATTGGTAACTTTTATATTTATTTATTTATTTTGAACAAGTATTATGTTTTGCGAGTTTTTATTCATCTTTTAATTTCAAGTTTAGATTCATACTAGATGATCGGTTCTGATTTGTTATTGTCGGTAGTCTTTCAGTAGGTAGATCTAGAAGTGTTCAAAAATACTAGATTCAGGTGATCCGGCTCATAGGCCCGGCAACCTAAACCCTAAAAATCAGGTATTTTTCTATAAAAAAATTATTTGACCTGTGATTTTTTTAGGTAGACGGGCCAAGTTTGGGCCGAATTTTTTGTAACTGGATACATGATCCGACCTAGTACTTTTAATATATATATATATAATAATTTTAATATATCTTTTTATTTTAGGATTTTTAATATTTTTATCCATAAACTAAATTTAAATCCCTAAATTTATTAGGTAAGAATCAAACAAGAAGGAGGCTTACGATGTCCTTGTGCTTGCTAATTAGATTCAATTGTATTGGTCGCGAATGCAATGCTGCTGTAGACAAAATGGCGAAGCTGGGCGCTGGTCTTGAGTCTCCAAGTTGGGTTCACACGGTTTCTTGATCTACCGATTGAAATAAAGGAGATCATTCACCATGATACTACTGCTGTTGTGCATTAGTAGTGAGCTGTATACTCATTTCTTTCTCTTTACTGATAAAATATGAGATTCGAAGAAAAAATTACGATCAAGATCAATATTTTAATATCTTTTTTATGATTATAAACTTCAAATCACTATTTTTTTTGTTTGGATTATACATTATAAACTTTTTATGTTTTATTTATTTCCTATTTATTTTTTTAATTTTTTTTTTTGAATTACAAAAAGCAAAAAAAAATGGAACCCGGTACCCGACTAGCGGGTGCCCAGTACTCACAGGCCGACAAATATGATATCCGAAGAACTGGGTACCCGAATTTGAACACCCCTAGTTTGATTCTTTTTTGTAGTTCGTTTGTTGTTGCAATCAAATCTGTTCATATCTATCTTTTGTTCGAGTCTTTTGGTTAGTTTTTTTTTTACTTTTTCTCTGTATGGTCTTTGACACTTTGTATGATCTCCGGTCGCTAGTTTTTTTTGTTTGTAGAAAAATGTCCAAATTATGTATTTAGTTTATAATTATGATTGTAAACCCTTTTTGTAATATTGAATATTTCCTTTTTTTAATAAAACTAACTGTTTCTATTTAAAAAAAAGTTTAGATCCATATTAATTTTTCTTTATGTTATGACTAGGGACAAAATAAAGATCAAATGCTAAGAGAGACCAAGTTATCTAACTTCAAAAAAAAATCAGGGACCTAGCAAATATTTAAATAAAAAATTAAAGGTTAAGGCTTAATTGAATAGAATTTAAACTACTTAGACTAAAATTGTTATTAGACCAAAACACTTGTGGTGTCTATGTGGGGCCTGGTATGTTTGTTTATCAAAGGATGTGTTTCATTAAAATGTAAAGGGTACAACTGACCAAAGGCCCAAAGGGAAATATAACAATATTGAGAAAATGGGCCCCAAGCCCGGTAAAATTGAAATCACAATCCAACATGGAAATAGAGATGAACAAAACTTAATTCGACTAAAAAATATTGAATTTTTTTACTCTACTTAAAGTTTATAAATTCTTATAGAATTTCATAAATTTGATCCAATTCTAAACAATTTCAAATAAAATTCGAATAACTATGTAACTTCAATTTTATTTTTGAAAATAAATTTTCTCCATTTTACTATTTAGTCTCTCAACTTTATATTTTATTCAATTTAGTCATTTGGCTGTAACCTTTTGCAAATTATTTTTCCCATCAAGTACTTGACTTGTCTACACTCCATCCGTATTTTTCCTCAAAATCTCTTCTTTATGAATATATTTATAGGTTATATGATATTTTATTTATTAAATAATATTATAAATCTTACAAACACTTGTGTAAAAAATATGAAGATATATATATATGGATTTAGTATATGGATATAGAAAACCGTTTAAATTCAAACCAGTCAGTACTATAACATTATAAATATTTACAATTAAATTTGAACATATACGTGAATAACTCGACTCAAAAAATTAAAATAAAATTTTAATGATAAAATTTCAAAGACAAAGGATTATCTTTTTAGATAGATCGATAATCGATAAATTATGATAAACTATTACATTATTTTTAAAAATAATAAATAATTTTAAAATTTATTAAAAGGGTACCTTCGAAATCGCATAAAATAATCAATTGTTCCTATGTAAAAATTATACTCAATTAGGCTTTCTGACTCGCATATTGTATTGTTTTTTTTCCTTTTGACCAACATTAATAGTTATTGTATTGATGTGACATTAATAGTGTTGGACGATGACATCCACTATACTTGTTGTAGTTTACATGTGAATGATGATGTGTCAAGGGATGATATTGATTTTTTTAGAAAGTTCAATGTTTTGATTGATTTTTTAGAATGTTTGAGTGTTTAGTTAATTTGTGTAATAATTAAACAAAAATTAAGAAATCAAAAATGTTCAAAACTATAAAATACAAAAAATAATTATTAAAAGTAAAAGCACTATTAAAAATTTTAAAAATCAAGTGAAACTAAAAAAATATATGAAGTTATAAAATAATATGTTATATATTATAAACAAATTTATAAAGTTGAAAAAATTAAATATTTTCATTAAAAAATCTGCTATTATCTCGTCAAACTGAGTTCACTATTATTTTTTAAATATATTTTGCGATTTGATTAAAACGATAATTAAAAATAAAAAATAAAATTATATTAAACCTTAAATATTTTATCAGCACCATACACGTACATTTTAAGTTGTAACAATTTCATAGTATAATTTCCTGTCATTTTAATCATAGAACCATTATTACAAATTAAATTTTAATCAACACTAAAATCAATCTCAATCACTGTTTACTAATTGCATGGCACGAAATTCTGGGTAGTGGACATTTTTTATGAAACACGTCATCAATGGTAATAGTGAAAAGATTAATTATACTTAATTTGATAATTTTTGTTTGTTTTAAACTTCAAATTTATTATATGCCGGAACAACACACACAAAAAATACTTGAATTATTAATGGTAATAGTGAAAAGATTAATTATACTATGTGTGCGTCATTAAAAGGTTAAAAAAACTGAACATATATAACTATATAATCACACCAGCATGTTCAAAAAAAAATCATTTAAGTCCAATGTGTTATGAATATCTTTATTTATGGTGGATATCCATATATTAAATGAGACTTTAATGTACTTTATTATTAGGGTTTTCATCTTATGCCTATAAATATAAATTTTGGAAAGCATTGTATACAACCTTACTTTGAGAATATAATACAAGTCTCTCTCTTTGTCTCACATCTTGTTCTTGTTCATCTATTTTGTTCTTGTTTTTTACTTTATTCACAACACGTTATCAACACGATTTCGCTCGATTATTATGGTTCTTGTTGGTGGTTCTCGAAAAGGATTTTAATTTGATTTTGCGACTACATCTGGTATGTTCCATTTATCTATATATTGTTTTACTGATTGATTAATTATGACATCAAGTTTATGTTCGTGTTGTCACTCAAATATATAAAACGAACCTAACAAAACAATAATATGTAGCCATCTATTCACGTTTGTTTTATTGAAACAATTAACATCCCCTTGCACACGGTTTTTGAGTATTTTCAATGAAAGCTTTAAAAAATAAAATTATTTATTTGTTAGTCTGCTTAATAAATAATAATGAATGATCGGAAGTTTGTGCTATTTATTTGATGAGAGATTATGCTTTTAACCATGTTTTGAGTTTTACATGATATGCTTCAATGGCTTAAAAATTATGGCTTGAATCAAGATAAAATCTAAAGAGGTATGTTTCTTCAATATGTTTATATTAAGATCAATTTTTATTTACGTTATTCTATAAACAAGAGTTTATATTTTTAATCATATTTTGAGTTTTACATGTCCTTAAATGGCTTGGAAAGAGACATGACATAAAGAAATTATGAGAAGCTGTCTTGGTCATTTGCTATATCTCTATTGTCCTCAAGAGGAAAATCAATATCGGTAAACTCTATTTTTATTTTTATTCTTTAAATTACGATTTTAAAGTGCAATAAATCAGGGTGATTTTGAATCTACAAGAAGACTATTATAAAATCTATATTTGGTCGAAAGCAATAATTTTTCTATGTCGAAAAACTTGACTATAGATTTCTCTCAAGTTCAAGTTACGAAAATTCGTCTTGATCCAAAAAATTTTGTGGGAGGCATTCCCTGAAGTTAAGGCAAGCATGATGTTTATTCTATGCGATTATCAATGATGAGGATATGTTAATAAAAATATACTAAACTTTTCGCGCAAATAATGTTGTCCTCAGACACAATATCATGAAAAAAAAAGTTTTAAAGGCCCACTGGCTCCACTCCATTCCCTGAAGTGAATGTGAGATTATATTATGGAAATAATAAAGATCACATTAATAGTTGTGGTCGCGATTGAAGCTATGAATATAGACATGGAAAATATGATCATTTTAAGAATACTTCTACCCACTGGTAGTGAGGTTATAAGGATGACAAGAATAATAAAGATCATTCTAAGGAAGTGAAATCCTTTTTATTACCAATGTGACGTTATAAACTATTGGTCTCGTACTTGTCGTACGCTGAAAAATCAACAAGCATTGATTGATAAAGAAAAGAAAATGGAAGCAAATTTTGTTTGCGAAAATAAAGAAGATGATATTGGTCCAACTCATTTGGACGTTGTTGATTTCCTTATAACCTTTGAAAGAAATATATCGTCTTATAATTATTCTCATAACCTTGAAGAGAATTATTGATCTTTTAATTTATTTTATTTTATATTTATTTACTTTATGCATTAATTATTTGCGCTTTATATATTAATTTAATGCCGCAAATATATTCTTTAATTAGTTAATATGTTATCTGTTTCTGTTGGTTTAATCTAAATATATTGGCTGGACATCCCGTTCTACGAGGCTACTGGTCTCAAAGAAGGTTTCTAAAAGACCTTGTGAACTGGTTTAACAATGCCGCGTATGAGGATTAAATCTTTGTTTTATATTGGTTTGTATATATATATATATATTATGACATTTATTTATTTTGTTTCACATGATTACTTGTCAAATACAATCTATGGTGACGATTTATGCTCAACAGAAACATAAGATATATTTTCCCATTTAAATGCAAGGGAATTATGTGAGTACTATATCTCAAAGTACTAAAAATATTGATGCTCTAGAAGAGCAATAAGTTCTCGAGAGAAAGCACATTATGAAAAGTGCAACATTGCGAATATTGTAATAATAATCGCTAATTGTAATGATATCGTCACCACTAGAAGTGAAAATTTTAAGAGAGCAATATGAGTTCGCAAAATAATATTTCGGGAATTATAGATAACATATGCTATCAATTGGCATTTGAAATAAGCCAATTTGGATATAAGTTATGGTAACCAAAAAGTCAGTTGAAAGCTCTAGAAGAGTTATATATTGCTACCAAAAGAATAATTTCCGTTGAAAGCTCTAAGAGAGCTAAATATATTACTATTCAAATGAACAATTTTTGGTAGACAATGTATTATAAAATTTCAAAGAAACTTGTACTTCAAAATTTGTACCACACATGTACAAGTGAGATTGAATCACATGTTATGGTAAACAAGAAGTTTACAAATTCAGAGATATATACACATGTATATATAGTCGACATGATCTGTTAGACCATCCTGATCAATAATGATGTGAAAGCTATTGGGATTTATATGCACATTTATTAAGAACCTGAAGTTCTTGTGGTGCTTGTTTTCAAAGGAAATGATTAAATTCCACTTACTAAAAGAACACGAAGTTCTTGTGTTGCTTGTTCTCAAAGAAAATGATTAAGATCTCACTTACCAAAAGAACTTGTACTAAATTTGAGATTGCATGTCTTGCATATCTGAATGAAATATGGGTCCATTTATCCACAAATGTGGAAAGTTTTATATGATTTTAGTAGATGCATCTACATTGTTTTATCAACTTACAACCAAAAGTTTGTGAGATTGATTATAAAAGGATTCATATTACGCAGTTAGACTATTCGTCTTGCAAAGAACACGAAGTTCTTGTGTTGCTTGTTCTCAAAGAAAATGATTAAGATCTCACTTACCAAAAGAACTTGAAGTTCTTGTGTTGCTTGTTCTCAAAGAAAATGATTAAGATCTCACTTACCAAAAGAACTTGAAGTTCTTGTACTAAAGTTGAGATTGCATGTCTTGCATATCTAAATGAAATATGGGTCCATTTATCCACAAATGTGGAAAGTTTCATATGATTTTAGTAGATGCATCTACATTGTTTTATCAACTTACAACCAAAAGTTTGTGAGATTGATTATAAAAGGATTCAGGTTATGCCGTTAGACTATTCGTCTTGCAAAAGCTAGTGGGTTTATATTTTAGGCTATATCAGTTGTTACAAAGCCTATTGATTATGAAAAATATAGTTTAGCAAAATTTTAATTGGATGTCTCCTCTTTAATAGCTAAACTATGAGAACAAAATTATCTATAAGATATTTCACATATAGCAACACTTATACGCATAAAGCCAACGAGTTATAATAAACTCCCCGTTATGATTGGTTTTGGTCAGAAGCCATACATTTCCCATTTTATAATTTTTGAATGTGCTATATGAATTACTCCACCATAACACACAAAATGGGTAAATAAAAAGGGTTGAGAATATATATTGAGTACGAGTCTAATTTTATGTTTAAATTTTTAAACATTAATTGGAGAATCATTTATGAGATGATTTTTTTCCTCAACATCAAGGGGAGAGAATAATCAGCTGGATAAAGAAGGAAATGAATTATCATTATTTAGATCCTCGAATATGAACTTAAAATTCATAAGATAATTCAAGTTATTGTATGTCAACTGCCAGACATATTTACTGACCTAATGAGAGTAATCAAGTCTCATATACCAGCTGAAAATGCTCTAAATTTGAATACATGTTAGAGCGAATGGATGTAAATCATGCATGGAGTATGATAGTTGAAGCTGGTTCCAATGATCAAAATTCTTATAAATGAAAAGTAGTATGAGATGGTCATATATTGAAGGCCTCCTGAAGAGACCCAAGACATAACTAATAATAAAACTCTTGATGAGTTTCAGGTACCTGAAATAAAGATTGAAATCTTGAAGAGATCTCGATGAGTTATGTCACTACGAGAATGGAACCGAAATAGAAAAGTTGTCGACAACGATTTTTCAAACAATGTTTCTATAGAAGTAAAGGAACAAAATGAGGATCATGTGTAGAAATCTATTCAAAAATATAGATATTGAATTGGCCAATGTAGAAAGATGATTTGAACTTCTAAAAGAGAAGTTTTTGGACCAACAGTCTAAACACCTAAAGGTGTAATGCAAGTGAGGCACAAATAAGTAGTCATAAATACGACTTGAATTATAATTTATGAAGAGTTTTAATTACTTCATGGTAGATGCAATTACTTTAGTAGTTTATGAAATATTTTATATGCGTCTAATCATTTTGTGGATCCCTATAAAAGGAAAGTTATCATTGACGGATTTAAAATGCGAGAAGCATTTGGAAATTTCTGAGAAAATTGATTTAGATATGCCCCTTAAATATTTATATTTTGGCGCATTTGGTATAATCGCCTTAATAAGTACTAATTGAGGAAATACTGTAAGAATGGTCATATTTCCTTATGTATTTTATAAAGGAGTTTGGATCAAGATTCATTATGATAATTTGAATATCATTAGAACTCATGAAGAGCTTCAAATTGGAAACTCATGAAAAGCTTTCAAAGTATTTAATGAAAGTATTTGAGAAAAAGAATTTTGAGATGTGGTTTTGTCTTGACCTAAAGATCAAGCACATGTGTTTTTGTCTATGAATGTACATAAGCTGAAAGAATCTTAAAGAAGATTCAATATGGATAAAACATATTTATTGAGTATCCCAGTAATTATAAGATTGTTGGATGTGAATAAAGATAATTATATCTTTTCTTGGTCTTGAAGCACCATATATTAGTTGGTCAAGAAATATCCATGAATATACAAAGATCGTTACCTTTAGATCTTCATATATTTGTCGATGCCTCCTCAAATCTTGTAGAAATAATTGTTACGCACGAGGCAAGCCAAAAAATGTGTTTGGCTAAGACCATTGACCCAACATATCCAGAAGATATGTGATTTACTTTCACAAGATATGATACAAAGCTATCTTGTGTAGAGATAATGCAAGGTGTATACATCATGGATATATCATGGAACATATTACTCCAAAGTTTCATCCCTCACGATCTTTAGATAAATAGTATTCAAGATTGAATTATGAATATTTAAAGATCTTATGTGATATTTTCATGAGGGAGAGTAAATACGCGTTGCACTCTTTTTCCCTTAACCGAGATTTTATCCCAATGGATTTTCTTGGTAAGGTTTTTAATGAGGCAACATGTTACGCGTATTAAAGATGTGTGTACTCTTTTTCCTTCACTAAAATTTTTTTCCACTGAGTTTTTATCTTAGTAAGGTTTTAACGAGACACATTATCTTCATGGATATCCAAGGGAAAGTGTTATGAATATCTTTATTTATAGTGGATATTCATATATTAAATGAGACTTTATGTACTTTATTATTAAGGTTTCCATCTTATGCCTATAAATATAGAGTTTGGAAAACATTGTATACAACCCTACTTTGAGAGTGTAATACAAGTCTCTCTCTTTGTCTCACATCTTATTCTTGTTCATCAATTTTGTTCTTGCTCTTTACTTTATTCACAACACAATTTAATTTTTTTAATAATCTAAAGGTGATTAGAAGATAGTAACCGCTTTTCCTAGAAAATTTGTTGAGTTCAAATCCAATGTAAATTAGATCTCTAGGACAGACACTATAGTTTTTTCAAAAAGGTGAACAAATTGGAAAACTCTTGTTTTAAATTAAGTCATATCTATGTTAAATAAAGTTGAAAAAATACATAGATTTAAGGCATAAAATCAAAAATAGCCCCCAAAATTTGACAGTTTGGTGTCTTTAGTATTTTTTTGTGTGCAAATAACCCTTTAACGTTTCAATTTCGTGCAATTTTTACCCTCGATAGATGAAAATCGTCAGTCAACAGACGTTGACCGTCTAAGATTGACATGGCATTCTAACTTGGCATGGAGAGACGATGTGACAGTGCCACGTGTATAGTGACATGACACCACTACCACGTATGGAATTTTTTTAATGAACTTATATTTATAATTTGTTTCTAATTTATTTTTAAAAAGTCGCAACCAATAGAAAGATGACACGTGACATTTTTTTAATGGAAGAATTTAAATAAAAATAAAAAACTAAAATTATGTTATTATTGAGGCTCGGACCTAGGTTGCTAGGAATGAAAGCATTCCCTTCAACTATCAAGCCAATTCACTCAATTAGTGTTATCTTCAGATCTTGCCTCCATGAATAACTCCCACCCAATCATGCCTCCATCCTCCATAAAAATAAAGAACATTTATTTAATGTTATCTTCAGATCTTGCCTCCATGAATAACTCCCACCCAATCATGCCTCCATCCTCGTCGGTGACTCTACTCTCTGGGTCGACGCTTCTTCTCTCCTTTGTACAAGTTCAATCTCCTTTTTTTTTTGTCTCCTCTAAATCTTAATTTCCGAGTAACTGAAAGGTGGAAAGCTGTTGTTTTTGTAAGGTATAGCTTTATAAAAGTTGAAGCTTTCTCCTTTTCGTTTATGATCGCCTAAAACAGGAAAAATATTATCGTATGGAAAATTACTTTTTTAGTGAGATTCTAAATCTTATCATTGTTGTTGTTTAGCTTTGTAGAATATAAAACAAGAATGTGGGTGTTTTTAAGTAATGATTACGATCTTATTTTTTGAGTTTTGCTTTACCTCTTAATTATTCTACAATGTTTGGTGATCACAGATTCTAGAAATGTAAAAAGAGATAAAATATTTGCTGATGGTAGTGATAGGAGAAACAAACAAAAATATGATTATATATTGCAAGTGGTGGATATATAACATGCATGCAAGGTGGTCTGGGAGCAAAAGCACTCAATCTCCCCACCAATTAAACTTTCTTTCTTTCCTTTAATTACTCAATAATTAAAGGATGCCGCATGGCATCGTTCAATTGATTATAAATAATTTATTATTTATATTTTTTAAAAATTGTTGACGTCGTATTACCTACTCACATGTTGGACATATCACAGTCTACATAGACATGCTTATTCTGCAAAATAATATAATTAAATAGGACTTTTGACACAAAAAAAATTGAAACAATTTCGTTTTAAAATTATGCCTAGGTTTAATGTGCTTGAGAAATTATTGTATTCAAATTTATATTTGAATATAATAACACTTCACAAATAAAAGTAAACGGTTATTGCCCAAAATAATAATAATAATAATAATAATAATAATAATAATAATAATTAGCAAATTCCACTTTATCAATAGACTTGTTTAAATAATGAAAATTAGATTAAATTATACATATTGCTAAAAAATTAGGAAATTCAAAAAGTATAATTGGGAGCAAATTGGAAAAGGATATTGAAAAGACACAGCATTACTTCATTCAAATTTTATGATTTTAAGAGATAATAGTGACATGCAAAAGCCTCGGTCAAAAACAATAGGGAGTACACAAACCATCTGGGAACTGTAACACCATAATACCAACTATTATAACCCCCAATTAAACCTAAAACTTACCTCCAGTTGCCTTCCGAAGCACCGCTGCTTCTTGAGTAACGGGAACCACCGTCACCGTACCCTCCTTCGCGGCGGCCAGCTACGTATGCACCACCACCATAACCTCCACCGTTTCCATATCCACCTCCTTCACGGCGTCCTCCACCGTAACCTCCTTGGCGACCACCATAACCACCGCCTCCACCACCGCGGTTGTATCCACCGTTTCCTCCCCGGAAACCACCACCGCTTTTGCGTGATTGAGCTTCGTTGACAGTAATATTCCTTCCGTCAAGATTTTGACCGTTCATTCCTTCGATAGCGTCTCTCATAGATTTCTCATCACGGAAAGCAACGAAACCGAAGCCTCTAGATCTTCCAGTCTCACGATCATTAATGATCTAAAAAATTAGTAAATAAATAATCAAGAAATAGACAAAATCACAAATAGAAATGGAAATTTTAAAAAAATTGTTAGAATAGATCGATCTTCGGCCAAAGGCAACGAAGAAAGAACGTACCGGTGAGAGAATTAAAAGAGAACAGTAACAAGAAGAGTAACAAGTAACAAGTAGCAGTAACACAAAAGAACAGATCAAGGATCACAGATCATAGACATGGAAGGCCAGATCGGGTCGGATCGAGTCAGATCTGGAGTCCGATCTCAGCAACAAACGGACCTTCGATTCGACGATTTCACCAAAGGTGCTGAAGGCTTCTTCAAGAACCCGGTCATCGGTGGCCCATGCGAGCCCTCCGACGAAGCACCGGAACTCGACATCAGCGGCGGACATGACGTAAAATATAAAGCAAAAGGGAAAATTTAGGTGAACAAAGAGATAAGAGGGCAGAGATTTTTTAAAGGAAGCTGTGAATGATGAAACAAGAGTCCTAAACCATTGTTTTATAGAGAGGATGTGGGGGTTGAAAGTAGGTTTAATTGGAGCTGGGCACAGCAAATTACGGTTAGTTTAACCATGGTTAAAACTTGGATGCCCCTGAATAGTAAGTAGGGTGGGGTGGAACTGGGGAAGGGAAGTGAAGTGATAAAAATAAACTATGGTTAGTTATGTGGTGACCGAATCGGGTGTGGGGCCAACAGTCACGTGATTCCTGAGTTGTTGAAAAAGGCATTCAAAAATATCTATCTAAAAAATATCTAGATAGAGTGTGTGATTGCCTTAGCTTCCACTTGGCACCGAATGTTGTGGCGTTTAGGTCGGTTCTTTTGTAATTGATTCTTTTGTTTAATCAGTGGCGACAATTAGTCTTAGTAATGGTTATCGATCATCGATGTTTATTATTATTTTTGTTTGTTCATGTTTTGTTTTTTTTAATTTTAATAAAAATCTATGCTCTTGTGGCACGAGTTTTCTTTGTCTTTGTAACACGTTTTTTTGTGTGGTTCGTTTTATCTGTCGTTTAGCATGATTTCAGCATACCGTAGCGATCGTTTGGTGCTCGTGTAAATATTCTCGCTACGCTAGCTTTCTGATTAGATTTTGTCGGTGGTCATAGAAAAGTTGATCCCCACTCGTTTGATGGTTTGTTAGCCGATGTAATCAAAACTGTGTAGCCGAGCAATATGTCTAATAGTTTAGTTCGTTCATCACTCCTTTTTTATTCTGTAAAGCGTCTCATTTAGTTAGAGACAATATGATTTATAATTTTTTTTGGATTTTGATGGTTTGCTAATTTCTATGGAATAGTTTTTTTTTTTACACTTTTGTATGAAATTTTTAGTGGAATAATTTTTGTTTCTCTATTTTTGATGCATTGTATTTATAATATCTTTATAGTGATTAATAAAATTCAGATGTCATTATTAAAAAAAACACCTATTTTACTAATGTTTTTAATAAAAAATATTTAATTTGTAGTTTATTGATTTAGAATCCATCAAACGATTGAGATTTTATCACTTGTATGAAATATTTTTCAACGTAGGATTTGGGATTTTCTTTAAAAAAAATAGAGTATTCATTTTAATTGGGTTGGGCCTAAGTTATGCAGAGAATTTAGCTTTTAAAAATAGCCTAAAAGGCTGTTGAGTTGCTCAGCCTCAAAACTCAACTATTTGTCTACTAACCACCATTCATATTGCATGTGCATTGTTTTTCATTTTTATTCTATTTTAAACTAAATGATTAACTATTTCATTTTGATAAAATTTAAAACTACTCTTACTTGAATATGATTTTGAAGGGGCAAAATTCAACCAACCAACGTAATATGATGCATCTTAACAGTGATGAGAATTGAGAAGCACCAAACCATTAGTACCACAGTACACGCAACTAATTTATCATCGCTACTTAACAGATTCTTCTCGTTCAAAAAGAAAAAACCTTAACAGATTCTTTATCTCCCTATGCTTCTCCTATAATCTTTTAGAGCTTTTTTTATTATTATTTTTCGAGCTTAATTAATTTAGAATTATAATTATATTATTATATCGAAATATGAATAAAGTTAAATATGTTAGTCACCAAGCACTAAAATATATATCACAACTTACTTTAAATCCAGTTCTTTGGACCAAAAAGCACACGGACATGTATTTTCCTCTCATAATGAGTTTTTTTTTTTTGTGTGTGTTCAAGCTCTTTACTTTTTCTATTATATAGGCATTGTTTTGGTAAATAATTTTTTGAGCCAAAATTAGAAGTTTAAATTATTTTTAAAGGTTTAACTAGTCAATTTTACTAATTTAAATGTTTGGTAAATAGCGGATTGTAATAGAGGATTTGGGTAAAACCTCTTATTTTAAAAGAACTACTTTTATGAGCTTTTTGAGTTAGAGGTTTGAATAAAATACTTGTAAAAACTATTTTGTCAATGATAATTATAATTTTTTTAAATAACATAAATTTAAATAACTAATAAAATTAAAAAATAATTTCTTAAATGAGAAATTATTTTTTACCGGCAAATAAGTATGATTTTATTAAAAATATAAAATTAATATATAGATTAATATATACATTTAAATTTAATAATTATTAAATTTATACTAAAAAGAGAATTTTACAAATAAAAAATAATATATACATCCTTAATATATGCTTAGTAATGATATTAAAAAATTAATTTTCATAATCCAATTAATATTAATAGATACAAAATATTAATAATTAATAAATTATTTAAACAAGTATCGAATATAATCAGGTTCTTATATGTTATTTTGCTTGTTCAAATAATTAAATAACTATTAGCTATTAGTTAATTTTACCAAACAATTTTATACAATCAACTAATGTAATCCGCTAGTCAAATCAACTAATGCTATTAGCTATACGTTAATTGCCAAACATGACCATAAATTTTTTACTAATTTAAGCATTCAGGAATATCCAAAATTTAACTTCTACCAGGTCAATAACTCATATTAATCTTGTAAGAATCCAAGAATATTTGAATAAATTTTATATCAGTAAACTCGATTAGTGACAAAGGTATATGGGGTGAAGAGAGGCAATTGCCCCCACCCTAATTTTTTTTCACCTTTGTCCTCTTATATATATATTTTAAAAATAGTTTATTTTTTAATTTGCCCCGTCACTTTCAAATATTTATATTTTGCTCCAAACACCAAATCCTGACTTCGTCCATGAACTCGATTGATAACTGAAATATCCGAATTGTATATAGGGAAAATTACATATTTAGTATCCTAACTATGTATGTGTTACTGTTTTGGTACCTCAATTATTATTTTTGGTAAAATGGTGCTTAAGGTTACCTTTTTGTTCTGTTTTGGTACCCATGCCATTTAAAATTAACGAAAATGATGACGTGGCTTGGGTTAATAACAGTTTTAGTCCAAAACTTATACAATCTATCAATTTAGTCTAAAATTTTATAAATTTAAACATTTATTTTAATTTTTGGATTGAAATTGTAAATTCCTCATTTTTCTTCTTCTTCTAGTCGAATATTTTTTTGGGTTTTGGAGTTTAAAAAATACACTAAGGACAATAAAAACATTTGGATTTGTGGCTCAATAGGGGCTAATGCAGGGTCCATTGGAGGACCCAAATTCCACAATCGAGATACTAACGAGAATACGATGGGTGGGAAAGAGATGATACAAAATTCAATCAAAATTAATATGTTGTTTTAAATTGATAATATATAAAAGTGTTTTGGACTAAAACTATGATTATACCAAGTCACATCATCATATCCATGAGTTATTAACGGTCGGGGTACTAAAATAGAACAAAAATGTAACATTAAGTACAATTTTGCCAAAAATAATAGTTGGGGTACTAAAACATAACGCGGGCATAATTGAGGTACTAAATATGTAATTTTCCCTTGTATATGAGTTTCAATAGGCATTTTTATGAAAAGAACCCAATTTTAATAGTTATTTAGAAAAACGAGCCCCAACCAAAGTTATTTAGAAAAATAACCCCAAAATCATCCACCTCAGGCGACCTCACGCTCCACGAAACGCGATTACAGATCTCGCTTTCTGTGTATAGTGAGATCCGTCCTACGTGTATGCACTTTTTAGATAACCCAATTTAAAATTACTAAATAAAACCTTGCGTTTTCCAAAGCGCGAGGTCCAAGAGAAATTGAAGGGGCAGATAAATTTATCGCGGGATTTACTGCAACGACCTTGCGTCCTGCGCATAGCGAGTTCCTTTGACCGTTTACAAATTGTTCCTTAATAAATGAAAGATCCTAATACCTTTAAATACCCTCTAATGTAGATATAATTTATTTGACCTATTTTTTAATATGTAATTTAATAAATTATAATTATTCGAATATAGAATATAATATGACGTAGTTATTTGAAAAAGGTTTTAAGGCTATGAAAAATCCTAATTATTTGAGAAGATCCTAATTATTCTAATTTAAAATATTATTCTTTAAATAAGAATCTTTAGTACAAACTTTGATTTCAAATATTTAATTTTCCTTAAATTAAAATCCTAATTAGTGTAGAATATTTGAAATAAAATAGTCATAATGCAAAAGAATTTCATATTCATTAGGATAATAATATTGTCTAAAAAAGAGCATATTTAGGAAAAAAGATGGTATTTATTTTCTATTAATATATAAGTTGTATTACTAATTAATGCTCCTAACTAAAAATTTGTTAAAATTTTAAATTCTGTTGGTATATAATAAATAAATATAGTAAAAAATAAATAGTCTAGTAATATGAAAATTCTAATCTGTCGCGACCATTTTTTAAATCTGAGTGTGAAAAATAGCCTGGCGATTAGGGTTTTGAAATAGGGGTTTTGCCTTTTATATGTTTAATCTTGAAATTAGGGTTTTCGTTTTAAATCGAATTTCCCTTTTATTTATTCTTGAAAATCAATTTGGAGTCGTCACCGGTCACTTTGGTAGACCGAACACCATAAAACAACCAGAGATTTATTTCTTTAAAATTAGGGTTCAGGAGTCGATTACGTGTTGGGAAGGATTAGCACCCTCACAAACGCCAGTTATCGGTACCTTATTAATTCCACGTGGCATTTTGGCATTTTGAACGATAATTTGAATTTAATTAATTCCTTAATTGTTAAATGAATTTCGTTCTGAATGGAGCTATCCTTTTATAAGAAAATACATTTTAGCGAATATAAGTTTTGAAACAGCCAATTACTTTAGGATACTTCAATTTATATTCAAAAATGTATTTCAACACAAAAGGTTTTTAATGCATGTCCATTTATTTTCTTGTCAATTTTAAGTTCTAACCTAATTCGGGCTCAAATTGATTGAATTAATTAAAGAATCTATGAATATCATCAAATTCAGGGGTTTATGTGATAACATCCAAACAATTGGGCACTATCCATATTAGGCTCTAAATCAACAATATTCCTAATTAGTCAATGATTCAATCTATTTGAACCTAAACCATATTCAATTTTAATTAAATTAACTATGTGATTACATATTCTAGGTTTAAATGAAATATTAAATGCTTCACTAAAATGCCTCATTGACTAACATCTCATTACAATAAGTCACTAATCAACTTATAACATTTAAGTTTCCATTTAATAATCATTTATTTTCTAAGATTATCTTACCTATTTAAATTATTTAAATTAATTAAAGAACCTAGTATTTGATGCTCTAATTATTTAAAACTAGGTGAATTATTTGTCTAAATAATTATACTATATGCCCATTTTAAATATGCAAGCAAACATGTAAATTAAACAATTAAATAAAATTAAAAGCAAATAAAACAGGGGCCAAATTGAACTAATATTGAAATTTAGGTGCCAAATTACAAAGCAAAGTGACCGAAATGAAAGGATCTACAAGTTTAATGCCCAAACTATGAAAAATGAAAAGAAGGGCGCGAACCCTATATCCAGGTCAGATAAACGCGCGAATCCTCCCCATACCTGGATCAAAACGACGCTATATGGGTTTGCTTATAAAGCCCCTTTCCGAGTTCAACTCGGTCACTTTCCCCTTTCTCCACTCACTCTCAAACTCGGCCCTCACTCAAAATCCTATGAATTCTAACACCACATTTCCAGAAAACATTCCCCAAATGGATCAAAGTTCACACTTTTGGGATGGTGTCCATCCTTATTCATCCATTTTCAGATGAACACGAATTTCCCGACATGGCCCGCCGCCAACTCCGCTCCTAGATCCTAAGTAGCCGAACTCCTGTGACCCTCAGTTGTTCGTCGTTCACCACTCACCTTTGTCCGGCCACCGTGTGGCAATTTCTGGCCGTTGGCTAGACCCTAAAAAAACTCAAAAATTCCCCCTTTTCAATCCTAAAACTTAATCTAAAACCCGATTCAACCAAATCACCCATTTTCTCCCCTAAATCTAAACCTAGTTTACCCAAATTCAAAAGAATCCACCCAAGTTCTCCCAATCTATGTCTAAAACTACCTGAAACTTAACTTTTCAGCTCCTCTACTCGGAAACAACTTCGGCCATCATCTTAAAATTGACGCTGACTGAATCATATTTTGTCTATTATTTTTATTGTTTCTGTTTTGATCTAAGGTTTTTTGGTGTTTTTTGCAGGAAAATAAAGAGGAAAAATTATACTTTTTTGTGATGACGAATTTGTTGCACGACAGCCGATGCTTTTTTGGCGTCTGTTCGCATTCCCGGTGTTTGCTCTCCTTCTCCAGTGACTATCTGTTCTCTCGGTAACCGTTCAACTCTACGACGATGGTTCAAATGGACGGCGTCTCTTCAACTGCCGGCGGTTCAGCTTCTAAGGTCAGCCTCTTTTCTCTATCTTCATTATTATATTTTTATTATTTAGTTTATTAATGATAAGTAATTATTAGTGGGTAATTAAAAATCTGACATTTCTCTCTCCTTGTATTTATAGGTGAGTGGATCATGATGGATGATGTCAATAGAAGCTTTAATCCACGTGAAACCCTGGCAGACGAATAAAGGCCTGCCACGTGTCCATTGGGTACTAGATTTGAGCGAGCTGAGAAAGCACAAATGGGCCTTTGTGTTTGTTTGGGCAGATTTAACTTGTAAATGGGCGGGAAAAATTTGTGTTTGGGCTTAGAACTTGTATTTTGGGATTTTGATTGTAATGAGACTTTTATGTAAAATGGATATTGAATGGACTTTTATTTATAATCTGACTTCATTTATTTATTTGTATATTTATAGTTTTTATTCACTTATTTATTTTTAGTTATATTTATTGTGAATTATGTATATACCCGTACAAAATCAATTTAAAAAACCAATTTTCAAAACCCTTGGACCTCATCCTTTATGACCGGTTTGAATCCGTTGGGACTCAAAAGTCGCGTCTTTTCAAAAAAACCTCGCGTTTCACAGGTAGCGAGTTCCATTAAAATCACTTCATAAGGGGTGTGAAGACTCTTATAAATAGGGGGCCATTCCTCCAAATTTTCACATCTCCTCTTCAAATATTCTTCTTTAACTACTATTCTATATTGTTTATATTTTTAAAGAGTTCTAATATTCGATAGAAATGGAGGGATTATTGAGATTGGGTGACAGATACGTGTTCGACTATTGGCGTTCAATCGGTGAGGTTATTTTTTATTTAATTATTTTTTAGTTGTTAATATATATTTTATTGATTCATTTAGTAATTTTAAATTTTTATTTGAAGGGGTATGAACGTGCGTTGACTTGTTACCTAAACTGCACGGGAGCACCGCATCCGGATATTGTTCCGTATTTGCATGAAGCGGGTTTTGGCCATGTTTCTACCATATTTAGCAGTATGAAGTTGAATTGTCCTTTGATTAACGCGTTGCTAGAGAGGTGGAGGCCCGATACACACACATTTAATCTTCCCTATTGTGAGGCAACTATCACTTTGCAAGATGTTGCATTTCATCTTGGTCTGCCCTTTGACGGCGAGGTTATAACCAGTATTACGGAGGGAGACTGGGTTGACATGTGTGCAAATTTGCTTGGAATGGTGCCAGAGGAAGATGATTAGATGGTGGTAAACTTAAAATTACCTTTTTGGACAACAATTTTACAAACCTACCCCTGAACGCTAATGAAGTCACAAAGATGATATAAATAAATTTTATTGTTTATGAATATTTATTGTGATATTTTATTTCATTATAAATAATTATATATATATATTTGTTTTGTAGTGGTTTGCTCGTGCCCATATTCTACGAGTTATTGAGGGGTCTTGATGCCATACAAATCCCGCAACAAAGTCCATTTTATGTGGTTGACTCATCTAAGCAATTTTGCGGAATCCAAAAATAAGAGGTGAGGAGCGGTAGTCTTGGCATTTCTATTTCGGGAGCTATGCAGAACCGTCGACCAAGACAGACGTGCCATTGACGGGTGTCTTTTGTTGCTGTAGTCTTGGGCATGATTTCGAATTGCACAAATTAATGCGACAAGGCAAGGCGAAAGTCCTTTGGGAGCATTATCATGCGACGTGGATGCAGTTATGGATGACACGATACGGTAGATGAACTCCCATTTTGGAACTTATTTTTGACCACAGCGTTACCTTTGAGTATATGCAGTGGTACCATCAAAATGAGAAACCTTATATACTAACCCTAGAGGAGGGAGAACGAGAAATAGATGTACCTACCCCAAACCGTCCGTCGACACAACATCCATCGACGCAACGTGGTACCATCATGGGGGAATAAAGCCAGAGAAAATGAACACACGCTTCCGTGGCCTCGTCATCGAGAATAGCACAGGCACATGCCAGTTAGCAGGCCATCCGAATATACTATCCCCATCTTTCAGCAAATGGGGAATCTATCTAAAGGTTTTTTCACGAACGTGTTTCATCTACTTATGACAGTTCCTCTAGTGCACTACTATCCGTCAGTACCATCTGTATTTGTTCCTCTATTTTATCGGTTTCCACCACCAACAACATAATTTGGATACGGTTTTTTTCATCAGCCGCCGCCGCAGAGCCTATTTTACACTGGTCCCGGTGTCAACGGTGGTATGCCAGATGCATGTATGGATAATGATGATGATGGTTGTGGTAGTGGTGGTGGCATTGTTTGACGAAATTCGCGTCGGGATCATTGTCCACCGCGGTGCGATACGGGTAGACATAGGCGTCATTGGAATGGATATGTAATTTTTTGATTTATGTAAAACAACTTTGTTATCATTTTATTTAAAAAAAACTATATTATAACACGATAGAAGTTGTTAGTTTTATTTTTAGGGAATAAATTTATGCCTTAGTTGAAGATAATTTATAAATACAATTACTTAACAACTAAAAATTAAAAATTATAATTACAATTATTATTTTTTATTTACAAATACCTAACAAGTAAAATCTAAATATATAATTACAATTAAAGCTAGTTTATAATTACAATTACTTAACAACTATAAATATAATAATTAGATAGCTTTAGGGATTATAGTTTATTATTATTATTTTTAAATTTTGTAATTAAAATTTACACTGAGTCGAATAAGATACATGAATAGAAGACACGTGGGATTACATATTTGTGAACAAGATACATGAAGCTACGCTTAGTTGAAATGTATAGAAGATGAGTTAGTTTTTATGTCGTCATAGTCTGTGGAGAAGTTTGATATTAAGTTCAGTTCCACAATTTTTTGATCTTTATCCAGTCGTCTGTTGTAGTTACGTATCAGAACTGCATATTCGTCTTCTTCTTCTGCCACCAAAGTTGATATTGGGTTTGTTGATGAAGATGCCCATTCATCCAATTTTACAATCAACTCAATGTTTGTACCATGGGCACGAATGTAACTTATAACATCTTGCGAAGGTCCCTAGCGTTTGATAAGGGGAGCATATAATAGGCCTTAAGGTCGGGCTCATCAACGGGTATTTTCGCCAACAAACAAGATATTTTGCGTATTGTAGATTCGCTAAGCTGCGTTGAAATCAAATCATATAGTTTGTCTCTGTTGGCCTTGCTGCTGAAAGAAGTGTAGAAATAGGTTCCAGAATAGAACACCGTTGCAAAAAATCTTGCCATCTTCTTGATACTTTCGACTGTAAATGAGCCTAGAGATCAAATCATTTCACTATAGCTAACACGAATTGAAGTTTTTATAGACAGTGATGCATATTAGAGCTTTTAAAAATTAGAACTCGCTTTTTGTAGATAGAGAGGTTCATGCCATGTCAGGAATCTCTGTAGAACTTTCATTTTGCAGGATGCGAGGTTCTTGCCATGCTAGGAATCTTTGTAGCCCTCGCGGTCTGCAAGACTCGAGGCCTAGGAATCTCAGCCCTACTAACAAAATGTGTCTGATAGTATTGAAAAAATTGAAGGTTCACCGGTTGTTGCGGGGAAACAACTGTTGTTATTGGTGCCCTTATATCAGACATAAGTGAAGTACCTTAAACACCAAACATTTGGTATCAATTGCAGCAGTTCATAGAAGACCAAGACAAGAGAGTGAGATACACTGACAGTCCATGCAACGATGCTTTCAAATAAGTGTGTCAATTGTACGTTTATGCAAGAATTATTTCTTCTTACATAGTTTGAATTAAAAATAAGGTCGCTAATGTATGTTTTTCATTCTGGATGACCCTAGATATTCTCAAAATATGTCGAGACGAGGAAGTATTATTGCCCTAGGATACTATGACAGCAAGATTATGGCTAATGCATCTCTTGGCGTTGTCTTCCGATCCTCAAATTAACGTATAATAAGTTGACGAATGAAGTGGGGAACAATGTTTCACATGCTCGTGGAAAAAAGCTAGAGCTGTTGAAGTATCGATTACCTACGTTGTACAAACTAGTGATGTACTCAATATTCTATGTCGTAGACAATAGTGATATAGAGTTGATGCTGGATGCCCACTTGCAGTATTCATTTGGAGGGCCCCTTGAGCTATATGCAATGTTTTTTTATGATGACGATGCTACCATAGCTCTAAATTAGAGGGAATAGAATTTTGACTTCGACCCTAATGCTAACGTTGAGAGCCCAACAACCATTTTACTGAATAATTTCAACTTATTAAGCACCGACAGTCCACGCAACTACTTCAGTGCATCATCGTCTTCTATGCTAAAATATTCTTGCGTAGCCAGTTTCAACTTCGACTTGAACATGCCACTAAATGATGACTTTAGTGCATCGTCATCTTCTATGCCCAGGCGAACAATGAACAATCCATACAATATGGGTGCCAGTACGTCATCATCGCAAAACTATGTGATTCGCAAGATCATTAAACGTTTAACTCGTTCGATGATTTCATATATGGATGGTATTCAACATATATCCCTTGTGCAGCTGATGTTGACCTTGATCTTGGTAATACGTTTTACGAATGATTTTGCGATCGAAGAACAATTGCTACACTTGTGACCGTAGCATTCGACGACCCAGAATTATTCCGCTTTGAGGGTTTAGAAAACTATGACGAAAAATCGGTAAGGGAGTTCAAGCCCGATAGTGATGAGTAAGGCCCATTTTATGATTAATTGGAGAACCTTAACATGTCCAACAGAGTAGAGGATGAAGTCAGAGGCAACTCGCAACACGCCGAACCTAGCAATATTCCACGCCATGCAACACTGAGTTCTTGTTACCAGCCACCCTCCCACTTCACGATGATTGGTATGGAAGCTTTCAACATCCCAAAATTGAGCAATTCCCACAGATTGAGCAATATCACCAACGTGCTGATGGTGAACTCTATATTGGAATGACCTTCTTGAGAAAAAAACTCAACATGGCTGCTATCAAGAACTAAAATATACGAAACTCAGTTACGTCGACTATGAAAAAATACAGCCTCATACCTGCACCGTTACCAAACTTAATCAGGATCATCATAACTTGGATGTGCATGCGCTTTATGACACATTCATTCCACTGGTCAAAGTAATTTTACGAGTAACGGTTGAGACTTGTATTACTGCATCTAAATGTCAGTATGGATACACAATTGAGTACCACAAATCATGGTATACAAGGTGGCGGGCCATACAGAAATTGCGGCAGTGGCTAAACCTGATAGAGAAACACATACCGGGAACGATTGTGAAACTGGAAACTATAAAGGCGTATCGAATTAATCGTGTCATACTAGGAGTGCTTCAATTTTACTGACACTTGGTTGTACGGTAAATACACACATATTTTGTTATTGGCGGTTGCTCAAGACGACAATAGAAAATTTGTTCCTATCGCCTTCACAATAGTCAAAAAAGAAGATTTCGGCTCTTGGATATTCTTGCTTAAGAACTTATGAAGACATGTTCTATCTCGTGTCATGCATGAACGCGGAGTTGGGATATGTGTTATTTTTGACAGATGAACTACTTTGTGATGGGCGATCGAGCTTATGGATCCGTCTTGGCAACCTCCTTATATTCAACATAGGTATTGTTTACGCCACATTGTGGCAAGTTACTTACAAAAGTACAAGAATAAAGATGAACGTCTTATCGTGATGTGTTATTTCTGACAAAGGAACCGCTTTGTTATGGATGATAGAGCGTATGGGTCCGTCTTGGCAACCTCCCTATATTCATCATAGGTATTGTTTACGCCACATTGTTGCAAATTACTTACAAAAGTACAAGAATAAAGATGAACGTCTTATGGTGCTTCGAATGGGTACGTCATCTTTCACTCTTTTGGGTTTAAAATATTTTCGTATTTATTATTCATATTTAACTACTACATTTTTATATGCAACTCGCATTTCATGCATGAGCTTGAGGAGTTCTTTGAAGAACTGAGGGTCAGGAAATATGTTGGCTATAAATACCTTGCTTTAATACCGAGGGAGAAATGGCTTCAATCATATAGTGGAGGTAAACTATGTGGTCACATGATAACAAACTTGGTAGAGACTATGAATTCGTCACTAAAGGGAGTGCGGTATTTGCCTATCACTTCCATTGTCAAGGCAACAAATTATTGGTTGGCTACCCTTTTGCAGTATCGGGAAAACAAGCAGCTAACTATATGGCAGGTGGGACAAAGTCCGCCCAGATCTTCGCCGTAAATTTTAAACTTTTGCGCGACATTCAAATGCTATGAGTGCTACATGTTTCTCACGCGAACATCAGTGGTTCCATGTATCAGAATATTCGAGGCTATTGGAAGGCATACAACATATCTCGTATGTAGTTGATCTACGTGAAAGAACATGCGAATGCAGAGTCTTTCAAACATTCAAGTACCCGTGTCTGCAAGCCATTGTTGCTTGTTCTTCTGTATGGATTCACTACATGACATTGGTTGATCTGGTATACTTACTTGAAACAGTATCCAAGGTTTATGAATATGAGTTTCCTCTAATTGGGAATGAATTTTATCCAACCACAGTTGATGAGCAACCTATAATATGTCTAGATCTTGGATTGCAGCGCAAAAAAGAGGGTTGTTCACGATCAACGCGAATTTACTGTCTTGAGGATTTGGTCAAACATCAAGAAAAAACTAGTCAGCCAAAACTATACACCAGATGTAGGAATCCCGGACACCAGAGGAACAAATGCCCTCATTGCTTAGGTCCGCGGATTAATTAATTGTACTTTTTTATTGTACTACTATTTTCAAAATAATAAAATCTCTTAATTGAAGTTATAGTTTTTTTTGGTTTGGGGTTTAGGGAACGAGTTTTTTTCAACGTTGAAAATGTCTCTCATATTTCTTAATACCAATCGATACAAATTCTCCACAATCTTTCTTCATCGAATTTAATCTTAAAACAACAAAAAAATTAAATCGACCTCGCAATCTGCAAAAAGCGAGGTCCAATGACATGTCAGATCTACGTTGTACTCAGGACTGCCACGTTAGGATTCTCTGTGGATCTTGTGTTCTACATACCGCGAGGTCACTGAAAACACCTCGCATTTTGAAGGACGCGAATATATCCCTATATAATGCAGAAGCAGAGGCAAACAAACCTACCATCATTTGCTACCAACATCAGTGGATCAAAATCTTTAGTTCAAATGCTATCAGATCCGGAAGGAAATATTCAGTTGTGGCTACTAATGACAAAAAACCACGTATCAGAAAATTAATTACAAATACATTTTCCTGATGTTGTGATTTTTTAGTATACGTAGTTGCATTTATACGATGACAACATTCATTTCTTCGGTTAACAATATTGGTGGGTGTGCCTTCCGTATTTTTGTTCAAGATAAACGACAAATCGCAATATCTGGAAAATTAGTGGTCTTTTCAAGTGCCCCCAAACCCCTGGACCTTTTGTTCAAGGCTGCAGGAAACTTAATTTACACCTTTATCGTGAGGGTAGTAAGAAGATCACCGCATGTAACCAAAGTCAAAGCTCATACCATTACACGATGATGATCAATGGGTAGAATTGACCGTCTTTGTGGGCACACGAAATCCACGAAGCTTGTTTGTATGCCCAATTCGTGAAATCATGTTTAGAGGTACAATTGACCGGTTACAATGCCAATATCAGCTCCAAATACGCTGAATAAGCTCAAAGAAGATAATTGATTGTTTAGTGGCACAATTGAACAACTTGAATAAGGATGAGACCAAGAGAGCAAAAGAAGTTCGAGATCTTCTACCACTTATAAATGTAATAATTTTATTGTCCCTTGTAATCACTAATTTTGTCCGGAGTGGACCCGTTTTTATTTTTGTTGTTTGCAATAAAAGGCTTCATATTTATTACTACTAGTTTAATTAAATAATGGTCTATATAACCACCCCTTTTATATATAGTTATCATCCAAGTAGTACGAGTCTTTTTTGTTATTTATTTGTCCCTTTATTATCACTAGTATTATGATATATATATTGTAATTTAAATTGAGAAAAAATTCTGAAATAATATGTGTTATATTAATATATTAATTATCTTTAATTTAATTTTGACATCGTTAACAGTATTACTATTATCCTTGTTATTATTATTATGTTTGGCTATTATTATTGTTGTTATTACTATGTTAGAATAAATTAAACTAAAAACAAAAAAGACAAAGACTAATTAAAATATATAAAAGCCCAATTGTTTATTTAAGAGTCCAACTTTACATAAAAACCCCAAAGAATATATTACAAAAGCCCAATTTGAGCCCAAGTTTATTGATCTGAAACCCTAATTTGGCTCCCCATTTCATTGTGCAGTCAATCTTCTACCGACCGATCAAGGGTGATCGAGTGACCCAGATTCGAGCCATAAGAGACCCACGCAGCAGCCACCAGCCTCCCTTGCTGGTCCCCAGTCGACAGCCCCATGGACCGATCTTCAGCCCCACAAGCAAACAACTGATTTGTTCCCCCTTCTCTCGACACCTCACAGGCACAAACAAGCAAATTAGAGAAAAAAAACACAAATGTCAGATTACAGGAGACAAACCGACAGTGCAGAGCTGTAAGATGAATACAAACAAATGAAATATGCAACCAATCAAGAATTTCATTTTCTTTTTATCAATGTAATTCGGTTCTATATAAAGGAGAATCCCTAATCAAATGTAATAGACAGAGATAGTATTCAAGAATCAATAGAAAGAATAAAGCATTCTAGAGTTTTCTCTATCTTTTTCTCTCCGAATCAAAAAAAAGTTGGGCATTTTTATCAATACAAAGAACAGACTTCTGGGTTTTTCAAGTTTTTCTTTTGGTTCGAAGAAAAAAAGAAAAAGGGGAAAGCTTACCTTCGGCTTTGACGGATTCCGGCGATCGGAGCAGCTGCTCGACGATCCCAACGGTGGACGGAGATCCGACGTCGCAGTGAGAAACATAGTTCTATTTCGGCTCGATCCAACGGCGAAGCGTGTAGATCGGAGGCGAAGAAGTCGATGCACTCAAGGGCTTACCCATTCCCAATTTTTGGGTAATTTCCTGCAACCGAAGGCTCCAACGGCAGATCCCAACGGTGGGCTATCTTTTCTTGACGTGGGGAACACCATAGCTTTGATTCGCAACGATCCGACGGTGGACGAAGGCGAATCACACATCCAAGGTCGCGTGGCTTCAGTTTGATTTTAGGGCGTTCGCGGCCGTTTAGGTGAAATCCAAACCGACATAAGGAAAGAGGAGGATAGAAGACCCCTTTTGGTGCTAATGGCGACCGAAGAACGACACTGAGGAAGCGGCCAAGGGACGCAGCGACGGCAGTAGGGTTTCTTAAGTTCTCCCTTTTCTTTTGATGGTTAAGGAAGGAGTAAAGTAACAACAAAGGGTTTATCCCTTTATTTGGTTAAAACCAGATCAATCCGGTTCACGCCTAGCGACCAGCCTGGATCCGGCGGATATCCGGCCTAGCAACCCGGATCCGTTTTGGTGAGCCTAAATCAGTGGTCTGTGGGTACCCTCTTTCAACCCTTTTTATATTAGCCCAAACTTAATTTTAGTGAAATATTTAGTTATTAATATATGTATTGTGTAATATAACCCATACCTAATTTCGTTTTATATGATGTTTATTTATATAATATGGTATAAAACATGTCTCTTGTATATGTTACATAGTATATAAATTTTATATAAAATCATAATATATAGTTTGTATAACATCTAGTCTTTATATAACATAATATATAGTTTTTTAATATAGTACATGGTTGTATGCAATATATTGTAATGTGGTATGTGTTTTTTATATGTAATATATGTTTTCATAATATATATAATATATGGTATATATGACATAGTTTTTATAAAAGTATATAATATAGCTTTTTAGTATAATATAGATTTTAGAAGATATATAACATATAATTTTTATAAAATAGAATATATAGTTTCTCATATAATATATAGTTTTATTATATAGTATGTATTTTTTTATGTGATGTGTGCTTTTTTAATACATATAATATAATATATATATATAATAGTTTTTTATAAAAAAATTAATGTATAGTTTCTAAAGCATATAACATGATTTTGAAAAGTTTATATGATATGTTCTTTTAAAAGTATATAGTATATATAGTTTTTCCTTAAATATATAATATAATTTTTAAAGTATTTAATATAGTTTTTATAAAGTTTATAATTTTATAATATACAATATTTGGCTATATAGTTAATATATATTTGTTTTTATTTGTTTAATTAGGTTTGTTTGGGCCTTGTTGCTTTGGGCTTAGGGTGCTTAGTTTAGGTAGTTTGGGCTTGGCTTTGTTTTGGGTTTTAGGGCTTGTTAGATTAGCCTTAGATTAGAATTAGGCTAATTAGTTTAAGATCGTGTGCTCGTCTCATAGGGGCACGATCTTTAAATTAATTAGATTAATTTATGATTAGTTTAGAGCCTTAGTTAGATTGAGGTTCGAATGGGTTTAGTGAATTTAAATTTACCTTGGCTTATTGAGATAAATGTTAAATTCATTAAACTAATTGAACACTTCTTTAATTACCTCTAAGATAAAATAAATGTGGGGATTAGATTGACATTTGAGCTAAAACTATGATTAGTCAATTCGATTTGTTTTAAATAGCATCCTTGGCTTATTAGAATGCTAGTCTAAAATTGATCGAATTAATTATCATGATAATTCATAATTTATTAGAGTTTTTAGTCTTTTAGGGCTAACTAATTTAGGATTAAATATTATAATCATTTAGTTAATAAATAGATCACTAATTGGTTTCCCATAATTTGAGCCTTTTAGGTTAGGGCCTTGGGTGGGCTTTTTTGTGTGTTTACCTTTAAGCCTTTTGTTTGCCATCCTTAAATTGTCATTCATGTGGCCCTTTATCTATCTTGCATTAATTAATTTAAATCATGAAAATGAGGTATCTATTAGTTCCGATATTTGTGTCGTAACAGTCCGAGCTTAAATGAAGTTGACCAAATATTTGAATTAATTTTTACCGACTCAAGGTAAAATTAAAACTTGACAAAATCATTACATCATATTTTAATTGCTTGCACCATGCATAAAAGTGACGTGCGAGATTCGAACCATAAACTAACACGACAGTCAGGCTCATATGATGTCGGTTTAGTCTGTGATCCGGTGTATCGTCAACCTTATTAGTTAAATTTCCAATTAATTCGAACCCACCAACTTGATAAAGCCCATGTAATTAAGGTCATATTTTCAATTAAGTACGCCGAGTTAAATTCAATTCAGATTCCAACAAATTCCATCAATTTGAAAGCAACAAATATTCAGGTACCGATTTTTGGGCGTGATGGAGGTGCCAATCCTTCCTCGCGCGTAACCAACTCCCAGACCCTTTCATAAGAATCTCTGATTTTCTATAATGTTCGGCCTACCTTATCCAAGAGGCCGGTGGCGACTCCAAGTTTTTATCGATTTTCAAAAGAAAAAGAATTTTCAAAAGAAATCCCTTTAAGCCAAGATTTCAAATAAATGATTTTAGGATAACCCGTAGCATCGAACTTATGAAACTTATATTGTTTTAAAAAAAAAGGTCACTACAGCTTGGCGACTCCACTGGGATTGATTTTGTTTTTTTAAAACAAAAAGAGAGTTAGGACAAGAAAATGTTTATTGCTTTTAAACGATGAAAAATGTTGGAATTTTAATTGACTTTAATGAGGTTGATTCTTAAAAACGTGACTAAGATTGCACGGGCTTTGATAATTGGTGGTCTTTTAATTAATTTTTTATTTAATTTCTAAGGAATCACCGACATGTGTTGCACTATATCATCAAGCTTTATACTCGAGCTTCATCCCTTAAGTAGGAATGAAACGCTACATACCCAAGTGAGTTACCCTCAACGGGTCGATAATTCACTTCTGAAATCTATGCATTTTGACACGTGAGCAGCCCTCAACGTCACTAGGTCATGCTTTCCCTTGAGTCAAAACCAATTCGCAAGCTTGTAATGGGCCAGAATTGGGGTTTTTGTCGTCTTAGTAGGTGATGAGATAGGTTTGGGGTACCCCAATTAGAACCAAACAATGTGTGAGAATCTAAGAAGCCCACCCTATTAGAGCCATACGGATAACCTTAGCGAACTAGAATTCATGCAGTTATGTTTTTCTTATGTGCTTACATTTTGTTTATTTTGCTCGTGTTTATCTTTTCTCGTTTTTATTATTCATCATTCGACTAATGTTTTTTCTTGTATTCTCACGTTCCCTTGTACCTTTTTGTTTGCATATCTTGTCATGAATAGCACATTGAGTAAGAAATAGTCTGAAATTAAGGACTAGATCAATAAGAGATTTGGTTCGTAACGATGATAGAAAGAATCCTGATGTATGAATATGGTCAGAAAGAGAGCCAATACACGACGGGGACAATATTTCTATCGGGTTCAGGGCAGCAATATCAGCTGACATATTCTTGGACACAGAATCTAATGATGTGTCCGAGTTGAAGTTAGTGTGGAGTGATTGAGATTACGAGGCAATAGATGCTTTCACAAACGAGTATGGCGGCATTGCATATTCGGTAGATGTTCCGATCGATTAATCACTACTTCAAGCCTTGGTAGGATTGTTTAGTCCAGCCAACAGTTGTTATACGGTTGGTAACTTTGATTTGATCCCGACAATTGAGGAGTACTAAACCCTTGCAAAGATATCAGCGAGAACCGCGTCTACTTAAAGAACAAAGCTTTCCGGGGCAAGTTCTAAAGTTTCTCGAGCACTTTGCCATCTTGGGCTGACAATCAAGTCTCAACTTAGAACAAGAAATGATATTTCAAGTGGGAAAGAATTCTGACTTTAGGTTCGGTTCACCTCGAGGATCGAGTTCAACATGACACTTTCAAGGGGCAATTCAAGTGTACCAAATGCCGATATTAGAACAACTGCAATTCTTCATTTACACTATTTGTAAGAGTAAGAACTGCTACATTTGATGACCTAGATGCAAGAGGTCGCCCAAAATATATAGTTCATAGCGGAAGATACTTCAGGACTGTGTGGACAATAAATTCAAAGAGGAGAAACGATCCTTTGGATCTTGAGAGAGATTGCCGACTAAGATGCTAGCTTAGGACTATATGCGTAATAGGTTTTCTTTGATCCATTGTAACGAAACAATGTTCCCATTATGCAAGTTGTTTAACGATGATATTTGCCGAACTCAGTGTTGCTCTTTGCATTCATTCATGTTTTCATAGTAACATTATCTTGTGACGTATATTTATTTTTGTTCAAATAATGCATTTTTGTACATTCACTACATCATATACATCACTAACCGGGGGAAAACATTCACCTCAAAAAGTAGAAGTGATGAGGGAATGACTTCTGACCAGTTCGACTTTAGAAATATGAATATCCTAACAGCTAGGGTAGTTAAACTCGAACATCTCTATGAACAATTGGTTTGGAATCAAAAGGAGACAATATCATATGTGAAGAAGTTCCAAGAGGAAACAAGGGTGCAAATCGATGAACTAAGGGGTATGATGACCACTATGACCAAGGGAAAGAGTGTGAAAGAAAACCTCTTGCAAGAGAAGAGTAAGAATTGAGACCGTAACTTCACATTGGAAAAGGTTTTTTCTGATGAAGACCAATACGTTATCAACCAATATGAGGTAGCATGCCCTATTTCTGAATGCCTCATCGAGTTGGTGTTGGATAAGATTGATGATTCTTTTTGGGAAATCTTATCTCCTCCAAAGGATAGAGAACCGACTCGGAGGCATGGGGAGCCCAAAGAGACCCCAAAGACATACACAAACTTGCTCCCCATACTTGTTGAAGCCCAAAGAGACTTCAAAGACATACACCAAAGAGCTGGGGAAGCCCGGCGTTTAAATAGTAAGGAAACAAGAAGACTCGAGAGGAAAATGAAAAATTCACCCCCATTACTAGTTTCATACAAGAAGTTGTATGCACAGATATATTAGGCAGATTTGGTTCGACCTTATCATGTGGCACCCTTTAACCCACCCTACCCTTCTTGGTATGATGCCAGCGCTCACTGTGAGTATCATGCCAATGTTCAAGGACATGCTATTGAAAATCGTGTGTCATATAAGAAGCTAGTCCAGAATATGTTAGAATCTGGGTTAGTACAATTGGGTGAATCTAGCACCATTGCTTAGAAGAAGCATGGTGCATCAGGTCATATGAAGAGTTTTTGACCATATAATCAGTTTTATGGCCGCTATTATCGTCACTTATCCTCGTTTGTGAAGCCTCTGAATGCCCTTCATATGATTCCAATGACATACACAAACTTGCTCCCCATACTTGTTGAAGCGAAACTTCTGGCTCCAGTTTAGTCTATACCAAAGAATCATCCTTATCCCAATGGTTATGATGCCAATGCCGTGTGTGACTACCATATGGTAGGCATGGTCCACACCATGAAGAATTGTGGAGCTCTGAAGAACAAGGTCCAAAGTCTGATTGAGAGCGAGATTTTGAAGCTTTGAGGGGGATGGTTGATGAAGATGATCCTTTAGAGGTGTTGATCCCCATTTTTAGCTTTAGAGGTTTCTTTTTCCTAGCATGTGGCATTCTCTTTTGTTTACCCGAAGATAGTAGTAGTAATATTTTGTAAATACTTATAGTATGTTTGCTTTTGCTATTTTAATAAAATGATGTTCTTTTCTTAAACATGTGTATATGTATATATTCTTTCTTACCCTCGTATACCTCAGATATCACGTGCATCATGTGGCATTGATTCTAATGGAAGAGATCAATTGAATGTTGTGATAACGGTGAAGCATGATTTCCTTAGTCTGCTCTGGTCGTAAAGCATGAGAAACAAGATTACTACTCCTTCGATGATGTTCGATGATAAGAAAATCTCCTAGGAGAGCCCATATAGAGTTGCTTGAATGTGTCTCAAAAGGAAAATAGTGTGTTTCAAAATAAAACAAAAAATTAATTAAGAGTTAAATGGGTACTCTGCTATAGCGAAAAGGCTAAATAAGGATGCTTTGCGCCACTTACTCTAATTGAGTCAAAAGCCTTGGCTATATGAGTAAGTTTTCAAATCATGACTATGCCGAGTAACTCGGGGTATTGTTGTATGCTCCATCATTATTCTCGAGACATATGACTATGATGAGTTGAATTCCCTTAAGAAAAAGGAAATGAATGAACGAATTAAATAAGTCTCGGAGAATCTTGATGGAGCTGTAAGAAGAGAACAAATCTAATAAGGAGCCATGCTCCACCTGTTCAATACCCTAGCATCAGAGATGAATCCTTGAGGACACTGACATAATTTTGATTATAATAAGAAGTATACACTTAAGCTTAAGAATTCTTAGAATGACATTATCAACGTTCCATGCGCTAAATAAAAGTCGAAAAGCTTAAACTTTTTTATGGAGAAAGATAATGAGAACTAGGATGAGTAGTTTTTGGACAGATCAAGCAAGTATCATAATCATGAGGATGAATCAAACAATCTAAGAGGAATTTCGCAAATATCGCCACAACATTCAAAGGCAAACTGTTGATCACCAGGGATCGAATCTAAGACGCTCTTGCATTTGATATCCGGGGCATTCTATTCTTTTTATTATTAATTTTGATTTTGCATATTAACCCAAAAAGCATTATCAGTTGAAATATTGATTAGCAAACCAATGTGTAGACGAAAAGAAAAGAAAAAGAAAGAAATATAAAGAATAAGACTCTCTGCGTTTTTAGAATAGAGTTTGGCGTGCAAGGCCAGATATGTACATGATCAGCCTAGCGTAAACCTATCAGTGATTCTAACAAGAATAATAGCAATACCTCGCATAGTACACGATTCAAGGAACCGAAACGAGTGTTTATCGCAAGGTCTTGGTTGGCTTAGAAAAGTGAAGATTAAGTTCTATTGAAAATTTAGAGACTCACGGGGCATGTCTCTGGCCTAGCATTGAGATGAGAGTAGGATCATACTAATGGGTCAAAGGTAAGTAACCGTTGAACCCAAGAATGAAATGGAGTACTGCCAAGATCAGGAAAGAAAAGGGGCATCGGCTCAGCCATCCGACATTGGTCAGAAGTTAACGAAAACGTACAAGGCGACAGTTTACCAAACGAGAGAGGTATACTCACAACAAAACGAATTGCAAAATTTGAAACACATCGAGGAAAGATGGGATCAATGGTTGCAAAGTTGGTTCTGTAAGAGTTAAGGTGACATTACACGCTTGATGTATGTCCGAATTAATCAACCTAGTTCTGAGCTATCTTTCAGTTTTTGGAACCCCATTTCTTGTTGCTTCAGAAGAGTATTCGTAAGAACTGGGTTTACACAAAGCCATTGAAGTCCTATGATTATCCTTTGAAACTTAAAAAAAACTTTAGCTGGGATAAATGAAGTTTGGGGTATGGTTTCAAGATAACACCTCTTTTTCATGGGAACATACCTTCACACCCGAATGTGGATACGAAGATAGGTCTATTCACTTTGGGAATTTATGGCTTGGTCATTTTTCTTAAGGGTATTGGGTGGCAGGGATGTTGCTATCTTGGACTTGTTCAAGCACTTGATGATGAAGGTTTTTCCGTACAGCTTCAGATCAAGGGTCTACATGGTTGACTTAGCATATTTTGTCAATGACTACGAAGGGAATAATTGCAAGATCTCCTACGCTAGACCATTCAAAGATTTGAGAATGAGGAGAATTTAGAAATCTAGGGGGCACGAGCTCACTTGGACGAGAAAATTGAAGAAGACTCATAATGAAGAGTCTATGAAGAAGCAATAGTTAAACCTGAGTTAAGCGAGGGTGATGTCAATTAGACCAATGTGAGTCAATATCTCCTTTCAAAAAGAACGAAGAAGGAAGGATCAGTCAATAAAAGTGAAGATCGGACCTTATGGAAATAAGAAAGATTTTGAAAGTTTAAGGGTATGTGTGCACCCTAATCTTGAGAATGAGGATAACTTATCATGAAGAGTCAATAAAGGGAAAATAACGAAGCCCAAGTCAAGTGGCTCAGTGTTTTGAAGGTAGGCCTTAGTCAAACTAGTATAGACCATCAATATCCTTTCAAGACAAGATATAAGGGAAGATTTAGCGAGGACAGAAAAAGCTGTAGAAGTTAGGGGTGATCAGCCAAAAAGCAAGAATATTTCCCCAGTATCTCTAAAAATGTTATAATTCATGCATCGTGTGTAGTTAGACATCCCTAGGTTAGGAGTATGCTAACTCATATCATCAAACCAATTTTGGTTGTTTTGGCATATTCAAAGATTAGAAAAGATTTTAACCTGTAATTTCCTATTTGAAGAGGAATATCTCAGTAAAGATAACGAGTTTCTAAATAAGAAGAACTTGCCCAACGAAGATTCGAAGAGTTCCTAAGGAGAAGAACTCGCTTAGCCAAGATGGGATGGTTCATAATGAGGAAAGCACGGAAGAATGAATAGTTTATGATGAGAAGAACTAATCAGGCACCAGCCTTGATAGAAAATAAGAAATTTAGAAACTCATAATGAGAAGAACTTGAAAATAATGTGAAAACTTTGTGGGCAATACATTAAGCTCGAAATGAGAAGAACTTGTTCGTATTAAAAAAGAATCCATAATGAGAAGATTTCGCCAGCTTTGCAAAGGTTCAAGAAATCTGGAATTAGAAGAACAACTCTAGACTCCAAATTTTGGTAAAAAATCAAAGAATTTCGTAATGAGGAGAACAACTTAAAGCTTTGACAATCAACTTGTTTCCCAATGAGACTTTCGGATCATTAGTGGGTCATTCAAGCATGACGCTAAGGTGCAAACACAATAGAAATCGGGGCGTAGAGGAATCCGTAGTCTAGAGAATTAGCCATGAAAAGTGAGAAGTTTTAGAAGAACTCGCGATCTTAAGGAAAAAGTCAATGAAGCAAGATAAAACTTGCATTTATTTCAAGACGTGAAAGGAATTCGCCAAAACTAAGGCGGGAGGACATCAAATACGAAATTGACAAAACTTGTCGAGAAAGGACAATGAATGCTCTTCTGTTAAAATCCAAGGGACTAGAGGCAAAAACCCGTAAAGACGCCCAAAGAAAAGAAAAAAAAGAAAAAAAGAGAAAAAAGAAAGAAAACCAAAAGGAAGAAAATAGAAAAAGAAAAAAAAGAAAAAGAAAAAAAGAAAGAAAAAAAAGAATGAGAGAAAATAAAAAAAAAAGAGAAAAGGGAAATGAGAGAAAGAAAAATAAAAAAATAAAAATAAAAAGGAAAAAATAAGAGAAAAAAGAGAGAAGAAAAAAAGATAAAGGAGGAAAAAATGAAAAAGAAGAAGAAAAGAAAGAAAAAGAAAAATCTCTCTAGAGAAAAAACCTGTAAAGGTGCTTTAGAGCAAGAAGTTCTCAAGGAAAAGAGGAAACATAAAAGGTAAACCTGATATGAGAGTGGAGGCACCTCCATTGCAAAAAGAAGAAGAAGATGGAAGCAAGAAAAGATCAAGATCAAGATATCAAAAAGGAGAAATTGTGTTTGATGGATAGATTAGACACTCCCCAAGAAGAACAGTAAACGATGAAGCAAAAACCTAGAAATGATTTCAGAGCAAAGGAGACAGATACTCAAAGCTCAATGATTTCAGGCAAAGGATTTCAAACTCGCCGTTTTAAAACTTCCGAGCGAATGAGGCACATACTAATAGATCGGTGTTTTTAGAGCGAAAAAGGCAGATAGTCATAGCTCAAGGATTTCGGGCAAAAGATTTCAAACTCACCATATTATAACTTCAGGGCAAAGGAGACAGATACTCATAGCTCAGGATTCTCAGAGCAAAAGGGACAGATACTTGTAGCTCAACAATTTCCGAGCAAAGGAGGCAGATACTCATAGCTCGGGGCATTGGTAGATACTCACAGCTCCAGGTTTAGGGAGAGGAAGGGTGAACAGTTCTATATAGGAGGAACTCGTAGCCCAAAATCTCTAGACATGGAAGTGAGACAAAATTAGTGCTTATGGTCTTTGCTTTATTCTTGTTCCACAAAGATAAGCAAAGAGGGGCAGCTGTAATCACTAATTTTATCTGGGGTTGACTCATTTTTATTGTAACACCCCAAATCCTAGCTTAGAATTATTGGAACCAAATTGAATACGTGAATAACTTAATTGAATTTAAAATTAAGCTAAATTGAATAGTCAAGGGCCTAATTGAAAGAATGAATGAAATAAGTGACCAAATTAGAATGACTACATTGAATTAAATAAGAAAGAAGAGGAATGCATGATAAACTTCATGGTTCTCTTATTTGCCCTTGACTAATTATAGGATTAGTTACTAACCAAGGTTAGTTCAGTAAAATCCTAATTCCACTAATATGGATATCCACAATTGCCATCATCTTCCTTATTTTCATTGTTGGCCGATTAATAGAGAGAAGAAATAGAGAGAAAGAAGCTTAGGAAAATCAGCCATTGAAGATAAAAAAATTAAGCTTGCATGTGTTGTGATTTTTCATTGAAATTAAAGCTAGAAGCAAAGTAAGTATGATTTTACTTGTATTCAATTGAATAGGTAACTATATTGTTGAAATTGGACTGTTTTGATGATTATAGATGGAATTAGACATTGAATATGTTGTTAGATGATTGAATGGTTGTTGAATTATACAAATTTGAAGAATGAACACTAGGTTCAATGCTGGAAATCATGTGTTTGTGTAATAAGCTAGGTTGTTGGAAAATTTTTTTGTGTTATTAAAGTGGAAATTGAATGATTAGAACATAAAATTGAGCTAGAGAATCAATGAATTGATGATGATCATGAATAGGTAATGTATAGAAGGTGTTAAACAAATTGAATTGTTAGCAAATAATGCTGGAAATGGAAGATAAAAGTATGAACATAGTTATGTAACATAGAAACTGTTTTGTAGAATTGAAATTGAGTAAACATGAAAGATTAGGCATTGTAACCAACTTGCCTTGTTTTGACAGCCCTGTATAATGGATTAAAATTGACTTAACATGTTAGGATATCATATGAAATGAATTATAGGGCCAAGACATTGGTTAAAATGAATTAAAGGCATTAAAATGTAATTAGGTACAATCTGCCCAGAATTGCTCTGTTCTGGGCAGTCACTTTGAAAATTCACCAGAAATTGTGTAGATTGAATTCAGAGATGAAATTTTAATGACATGATCCTTATAATGTCTATTTTCATTAGGTGAAAACAGAATTTAAAATTGGGTCCTATACTGAAAACTGTAAATAGGAATTGCTGGACAGTACAAACTGTCTAGACAGTGTAAATGCCCTGTCTTTGAACAATAAACTGTATTAATTGGCTAATAACTAAAATACAAGTCTTACATGGTCTTATATGAAATTTTTTTAGCTTTCCAAAGGTGTATATAAATCGAAATTCCGACGTACGAATTAAAAGATATGGCCATTTAAAGAGACATTGTGTAAACTGCCAGACAACAGTGTCCTGGGCAGTTTGAGACTGTTTTTACAGTTTTGGGACATTGTAGTCTGTCCAGTTATGCTTTAAAATGAAGTAATAACAATGTGAAGATAAATTGGTAAGAAATGCTTAAAAGTAAGTATAAAACAGTAGCTAAATGTTAGGTACATTGTGATAACATTGCTACTATGATTGTATGATATATTGTACTTGTTTTGATGAAATGTGTATGTGCTATACTTTCTAGACCAAGGGCAGCAAATTGAGGAAGAAAAAGGAAATCATCCAAGGGCTAAGAACAAGGGGATAGCCATACAAGATAATTGCTAGCTTGCTTGGATTGTATTCTGAGTGTAGTTACCTTTATGGTTAGGACTAGGTCCTAACCAATGTATTTTGTTACATTCTTGTCATGATAATGAATCTAAGCATGAACTTGACTTAATAAAGGAAGGATGATTTAAGAAACACATGAAACATGATCATAGTCTTATGTGCATGCCTATTCGAAAATGCTTATGCATGATTAATGATAGCTTGGTTGCTTGTATGAGCTATGATGCAACATGATTGAATGCAAATGACTTGGTTGAGATATGATTGTTATCTCAAGTTTGATGAAATAGATTTTGAAACCACTTGACTTGTGAGCTAAGGCTCAATAGCCTAAGGGCTTAACATGAAATGATCTTGATTGACATGAACATTATATTGAACTTGATAACTTGAATAAATGGTAATTCGAACAACCTTGGTAGCTAGTTGGATTAGGTAAAAATGTATGTCTTAGAGTCTAGAGCTCATTGTGTACGGGTGAACTACGGTCCAGGGCTAAGGCCCCTATTTGGTGACAGACGAAGGGTACGTATGTGGTATTTGGCGACAGTAGGAGGGTTGACCAGCATTACGGTGCATATTGTGGCGACAGTTGGTTGAAGACTCGATTACGTATACAAACTAAGTACCAAGGGGTTGTTTAATGAAATAACAAATAGAATAAGATTCAATTATACATGATACTTGTCTTGTATGCCATGAAATATATGTTGATTTGAAAGCATGACTCATTGGTTTCTTATTTTACAAGCATGGTGCTTGATTCATGAATTATGATTTCTTGTAGCCTAATCTTTTGGCCGAATTGCATGTTATCATAGATAGGATATTCTTGATGCTTGAAAGACTAGATAAGGTCACCCTTGATACTTGAAAGACTAGTTAAATCTACTTTAATGCTTGAAAGCCTTAGCTAGGTCTACACTTGATCTAAAATACATGAAATAACAAAATGGATAGACTAGTTACTACCTCACTAAGTACATTTTTGTACTTATCACTCTTCTTTCATTCTTCCCAACCTACAGGTTAAATGATTCAACATTGCTTGATCTTGAAGCTTGATTCCTTGAGCAAGAAGCATCCTACACAAGCTTGTTAAAGTATGATTCTATACTTGTTTTGTATTCTCCTAGAATGGTGGCACTAGGGCACTAGTTTGTATCTAAGTAGCTTAAACATGTATTTTGAAGGATTGTTTATAATGCTTGATAGCCTACCTATGATTTGTATATAGATTAAGGTTTGTAATGAACTTAATTAACTTATATAGTTGAATGATATTGCACATACGTTAGGAATATATGTGGACCTCGCGTTCTACAGACTGTGAGGTCCCTCAAAACATGCCAAAATCCCTCTCGTTTTGGAGGACGCGAATATATCCCTATATAATGTAGAAGCAGAGGCAAATAAACCCACCATAATTTGCTACGAACTTTGTCTAAAGTGCTGCCAATTGCCATCATATCCAAATAAAAAATTGAGTTACAGCTAGTAATGAGAATAAACCACGTATCTGGAAAATTTTACTCCAAAGATATTTTCCTATTATTGTGGTTCGTTGGGATTTTTAGTTGCATCTATATGATGAATACATGTTTTTCATGGGTTTACAACTTTCGTGAGACGGCTATTACGCGTTTTGGTTCAAGATGAATGACAAGTTGTAATATCAGGAAAAACGTGGTATCTTTAAAGTGTCAGCAATCTTCTTCACCTTTTGTTGGAGTTTACGAGTAACTTATTTTTATGCCTTAATAGTGTAGGCTAGGTGAAGACTACAACATGCAACCGTAGTCAAAACCCCTACCATTGCAAGTAATGATGAAAATGGGTCGCAATTGCAGTCTTCTTGGGGACCTCAAAATCCTCAAATGCACACATCGTCAAAGCAAGCATGTTTCGGGGTACATTTGACCGGTTACAATATCTCGTATGTGCTAATATCATTCTTTGTGCTTCAGCTTGAAGCAGAGCAACGCCGCATAAGGGTAGGATCGAACAACTATGGAGAGACGTCAACATCCACGAACCACATATTTCGGGTACTGATGTACAAGATGCCCTTTTTGGTCGGGATCATGACTGCAGATATTAATTTCTTCTCATATGATAATTAGTGGGTATGAAGAAATCCACGAAGCTTATCAGGGACTGCCCACACCGTCAAAGCATGTTTAAGAGTATTTTGACCGGTTACAATGTCATAATCCAATTTCTCCATTTTATGTATTAGTTTGAAAAGTAATAAATTTATATTGTTATTCATGCACAAAAGCAAGCTTCGTAACCATCTTCAACACGTTTGTTACACCTGTTAATTAGAATTACAGATCATTTATAATTGTAATTGCTTAACATCGCAAAACTATATTTATAATTACAATTCTCAATTTTAAATGCTAATTATTTACCATTACAATTACAAGTATAAAAAATGTTACACCAATCAATATGAATTTACACAAACCATTTCAAGCTTCTCTCATACAATTTGTAGGTAGTGAAATTTTAATTTATAAAAAATAAAAAAAATTAATTTATACCATTTCCAATAACATGTCAAATCCGTGGCGTACTCTAGTGCTGACACGCTAAGAATCTATTTAGACCTCGCGTTTTGCAAACATCGAGGTCCAAGAAACACGTGTCAACATACCTTGCGTTTTGGAGGACGCGAAAGTAGGCTTATATAAGGAAAAAACGAGGCCAAATAAACTCACCAACATTTGTCATCCATTGCAGTTGATCAACCGTCTGGGTCCAATTGCTATTAGATTCGAATAGAATATTCAATTGTAGCTACTAATGGCAACAAATCACGTATCAGGAATTTTTTTTTACAAATAGATTTCCCTGATATTGCGACTTGTCGGTATACATAGTTGCATTTATACGATGACTACATGTTATTGGTCCGTTAACAATATTGGTGAGATATGTCTTTCGTGTTTTTTTTTCAAGATGAACGATAAATCACAAATATAAGGGAAATCGTGGTCTTTTAGAAGTGCCCGCAAACTTCTTAACCTTTTGGTCGAGGCTACGGGTAACTTCTTCTTACTCCTTCATCGTGGAGGTGAGGCGAAGACCACCACATATAACCGTAGTTGAAGCCCCTACCATTGAGGATGATGAGGATCAGTGGTTATCACGAAATCCACGAAGCTTATCCTCGACTGCACACATCGCGAAACCAGCTTTAGGGGTCCAACAACTCGGACCGACTATGGTACCATTTGTCTAAAGCAATGCCACATGTTAATTAGCCAACGACGTAAAAGCATGTTTAGGGGTACAATTAAGCGCATGTTTAGGGTAGATTATGTTCGTCTACCTGGCCTAACATAATAATTTATTTTCTTTATTTTATGTATTAGTTTGAAAATTATTTATTTTACCGTGTAATTCATGCACAAAAAAAGCTTTCGAACCATTTCAACACCTCAAAATTAGCTTTATCACTATAATTTATAATTACAATTACTTAACGACTCGAAATTGTAACTTCTCCCATTTTTTTAATTGCAATTCTTTTTAATTACAATTATACGCCTCCGATACTACACCTCTAAGCTTTGGTATTACGCGAATTGTGCGATTAACTACCCAGATAAGCCCATCAAACATGAGTCTCAAGGCATTTAACATTGTTATTCATGCACAAAAACAAGGTTTAGAACCATTTTCATGGCGATTTTTATACCATTTACAATGTCTCGTCTATGGCAATATCACTCTCAAATGAAAGATAAGTACCACTGCTAAGCCTCTAACCTTAAATATTACGAAGATTTTCCTATTAATGACCCGGAAAAACAACTCCAACATGCCTACCAAGCCATTTCAACTTGTTATTCTTGCACAAAAACTAGCACTCGAATCATTTTCAACGCGCTTTTAACACCGTTTGCAATGTCTCCTACGTGCCAATATCAGTCTCGAATGAAAGATTATTTCTAAGAGGTAGCCACTTAACTGTTCATGTTGTTTTGTTAATTGGGGTTGGTCTTTTATCATATTTATTTGTGAAAAATGATTTAATGCGTGGCGGGAAACGATTTTTTTATAAGTGGTGTATTTTTAGAGTTTAGGGTTAGAGTTTTAAGATCTATGATTAGGATTCTAGTATTAGTTTTTAAGGTTTAGAGTTTAGAATTTAGGATTTGGTTTTTAGTCTGTAGGGTTTAGTGCCTCTGAAATGACCCGAGATATCATTTGAAGCTCGTTTGTGTAAAAAACTTCATTGGCGGTGCATTAAATATCAACTATTTATTTATTTATATTTTTAAATAAGAGAAAATATTTTATGTACTAGTGTCTAAAAATTTATTTTATTACAAACGATTTTAATTTATATGTTTAAAAGTTTAAGGGTTATGCTTTTAAAACATATACTACATTGTATAAAATATACTATCTTGTAATTAACTTTAAACTATTTAAAAATATTAAAATTAGAATTTAAAAGTTAAAATTTAAAAATTAAAATTACGAATTTAAATTTTATATTTATGTAAAAAAACTACACCGAATGAACATCAAATATTAACTTTTAATAATAGTAATAGTAAGAGTATTTTTAAAACAAATTATATGCATCCCATGTTTTTGGATTTTTTAAATAAATAAATGTGTTCGTATGGATTCATTGAATCGAAAAGGTAGGCACGAAGTTGTAAAGTGGATTAATCAAATCTGAGTTTCAAAAGCTGACATTTTCTGCACTGATTTTGTATTTGTGGGCTGTGGCATTAAATTAAAACCTTCGGTAAATCAACTTTTTTAATTAAATCAAAGGTGTTTTAAAAGTATTTAATTACTTATTAAAATGACACTGAAATAATATTATTTACAGCAATGACTCATATTACTGGTAGTTGGTCAAATGTCTCATATATGATATCAAACATATCTTTGTCATCCGCGACTAAGGTGATAACCATCTCGGCTTGACTCGAAAATAATATTTTGAGAGTCGTCGAGTTCAAAATTTAAAGCTCGAGCTCGGCTCGGGCTCGAAGTTCGTTGGGCTCGGTTCGACTCGAAATGAACAATTTTACTATAATTTTTTTATATAAAAGATGGTTAGATAGGGCATCGTTAGTAACCTCTTTCATAACCAATATTCAAACGAAATTCAATATCGGAAAAGGAAAAAAAGTGTCCAGTTTATTTTAGTTAATTTTCTTTTAGTAGATTTCCCCTAATTTATTTTATCGCTTTTCTATTGCTAAAATATTACTTTTTAGTACATATGTAGTGTGTATATATATATTTCGAGTATGTTCACGAGTTTTTTGAGACGAGCTTCAATCGGCTCGGCTTGGCTTGTTAAGGTCTCGAGTTGAGCTTTGACCGAACCGAGCCTGAGTAACTTGCTAGCCTGTCAGGCTCACTATCACCCCTATACACGACACACTTTGTCGTATTTATAAGTTAAATTATACCTTAAAGATTATACTTAATTTGAGATTAAGTCTTTTTGAGTTACTTATTCGGGTCACTTGAGACTCCAATTAATTTTTGATTGGGTCAATTTAGTATTCGGATCGATTTTTATGTCTAGTCAAACGAGTTTATATTTTTTGACTTTTCAAGATTAAATATAGTCAGAATTTCGGATTTGAGATAAAAGTGACAAGTCTAAATTTAAAATATATTTTAAACGTAGAAAATAAGATTTAATTTTGAGTTTTTAGTGCAGGGATTAAATCTCAAATTGGGACAAAATACAGGGACTAATCACATATTTTGACCGAAACTTTTAATAAATTACTGTTCACGAAGCATCTAAAGTTTTTGAGAATTTTTCAAAAACCTATTGCTTTTAAAACGACAAATTTGAGTGATCCAAGGAAAAAAATAAAGTATTATTACATAAATGCTATTCATCTGAAACTTGCAATGGAATCAAAGAAGTTGAGTTTGAATATTCGTGAGCCCAGCACCCCAAAACAATCATAAATTCCATTTATTAGAAATAAATATTTGAGATTTTGGGATTAATTCTTAACTTTTATTCATATTCTTATCCTAAAAAAACCCCAACCACGGGTGTATAAAATTCGGTTTTAACCGATTTTTATTAAATAAAGATATTATATTTTTATACCAAAATTCGAACTCATACAAGTTGAGACAATATAAATATCTTTAATGACTAATCCAATTAGTGGATATCAATCGATTTAACTGATTTAATAAATAATTAAGTATTTTTTTATTAAATTAATTCAATGAAATCAATTATGATAATTAAAACAGTATTGTAAGTCACTATATAAAATTGTGTTGATCAATCATATAATTAATTTAATTGCCCGAATCAAATTATGTTATTTTGAAAAAGGTTAAATCAATGAGTTAAATAATTAATTATAAAGAATAATAAATTAATTGATTGGTTATTTCAAAATTTAATTTCTAACCGAATTAAGTAGAAACTCCTACTAGTATTATCAAAGACTCGAGGGTTAAAATTTTATATAAACAAATACTATTTTATAATAACTTTAACATTATTAAAAAATAGACACTTTTTATCGCGAAAAAAATAGACACTCCTACTATTGTTGTAACTTTCCTCAAGTGTAATGTTTTAATTAAGTTATTTTTGTAATATTTTGAAATTTTTTTTTTGTATAATTAATTTTCTTTATTAGGAATGGATTTTTAAATGAATGGAAAACACAAAACAAAAAATAACATACACTAAGGTATTGTTCTGTAAATTCTCTTAAAAGTGATATTGGAGTCAAAAATATTTTTAAGAATGAAGAACCGTTAATTCTTTAATTTAAAATTATTTTTTCAAAAAGTTGGAGTTTTAATCAACAATCTTCTGAGCGTTGCTTTGATTTTCAAAAATATTTTGGAGTTAAATTTCCCCTCACCTTCCTTCAAATAAAAATTATTTAAAAAAATAAAATTTTGAAATTTTGAGAAGCATTTTTAATATAAATACTTAATTATTTTTGTTTATATTTTATACTTTCAAAGAATCAAAAGTAATGTGAAAGTGGTCCTAAAAAATAAGGGTAGTGTGATTCATGAAGTAAGTTCTGTTTGTTCTTTCTAAAGCGTTGCTTTGCTGGCTTGGGATGTATTGCCGGAGTTCACACAAAAAGTGGTACCGGCGCCGTACCTGTCTCTGTTTTCAGACCAGAATCACGGTGCCCCCAGTTTAAATCTACCCCACTGGTTCATGCATGTTAATAAATATATACATTTAATTTTTTTTACCTCAATTAAGTTCTCTTTCATTTTTTGGGGACAAGGGAAGGGGAAGAGATAGAGTGAAAAGTGTATCACTTGAGCCTCCTTCTATATTTGTATAATTATTGCTTAATTAAATCAAGATTAGCACTTTTTTTATTTACTAGTACAACTTTCTTTTTTCTTCCTTCTTTTCTCTCTCTTACTCCCCTTTGTCAACTGAAGAAACAGAGGGATTTAGAGAGAGAAAACATGAAGTAGAGAGAGAGAGAGAGGGAGAGAGAGAGAGAAAGAGAGAGCCAAGAAGGAGAAGAGAAGTTGATACAGATTGGTTCCCAAAATTTTGAACAATAAAAAAAATTAGAGCTTTGGTGCATCAAGGTAAGACCTTTTTTGTACAATTCTTTTTCTGGGGGGGGGGGTTTGAATCCTCAAAAGAGAAAGAAAAGTAGCTGCTTTTTTTTTGTTTCTTCTAAAGTGGGGTTCTTTGGGGGTCAAATTTTCATTACATGTACTAAGAGTAGAGAGAAAGAGGGAGAGAAAAAGGAAAAGAAATTAGAATGTTTTGATGATTGGGGTTAGACTCCATGAGCCATGGTGGATCAGCGTAGCATAGGAGTAGTAGCTTTGTTATATCTCTTGTTGTTGCTGTTATTTGAGTTTACATTTGAGCAACAAGTGCAGCAGCGGCTGAGTTCAGGCATTGAGTTAACAGCTTTGTTTGAACTCAGATCCTCTTTGGGGATTAGAAGCAGAGACTGGCCTAGAAAAGTTGACCCTTGTACCAGTTGGAACGGTATAACATGTGAGAATGGCAGTGTTACTTCCATTAACATTTCCGGGTTTAGAAGAACTAGGGTTGGGAGACAAAACCCGCAGTTCGCCGTGGATTCGCTTGCGAATTTTACTTGTTTGGTTTCGTTTAATGCCTCTAAATTCTTGCTTCCTGGTTCTATCCCTGATTGGTTCAGCCAAAGGCTGTTGACATTGCAAGTGTTGGATCTCAGGTCTTGTAATGTCTCAGGTGTTATACCTTTGAGTATTGGCAATTTGACTAATTTAACTAGTCTATACTTGTCTGATAATAGGTTGACCGGGCAGATTCCTTCAACTTTTGGTCGATTGTTAAGCCTTTTGCTTCTTGATCTTTCCAAGAATTTGCTCACTGGATCTATTCCATCATCACTTTTTTTCACTAAGGAATTTAATAAGTCTTGACATTTCCTCGAATAACTTAACGGGGTCAATATCTCCTGGCGTTGGATCACTTTCAAAGCTACAAAGTCTGAATCTTTCGAGCAATCGTTTGACGTCTTCAATACCTGCACAGCTCTGGGACCTTGATAGCTTGATTGACCTTGATCTTAGCAGCAATGGGTTGTCAGGGTCAGTTCCACCAGATCTTAGAGGGCTAAGGAATTTGCGGAGAATGGTCTTCGGGAACAATGGTCTCAAATGGTCTCTGCCGGTCGGGATGTTCCCTGCCCCAAGTCAGTTGCAGGTTATAATTCTGAGAAACAATAGTTTCAACGGCAATGTTCGTGAAGTATTATGGTCAATACGTGAGTTGAACCTGCTGGATATCTCTCAGAATAATTTCACAGGACAGCTGCCTAATTCTACTTTGAACGATAATGCCACTGCTGCAGTACTTAACATTTCGCAGAACACGTTTTATGGAGGTCTCACAACTGTACTTCGAAGGTTTAGATCTACTGACTTGTCTGGAAACTATTTTGAAGGCACGGTTCCGGACTATGTGCAGGACAATGCATTTCTTGGTACTAACTGTCTCCAGAATGTGTCAAACCAGAGAACTTCAATGCAGTGTGTATCATTCTATGCCGAAAGGGGCCTGAGTTTTGATAATTTTGGGCATTCAAATTCCACAGAACCTCCCGCATCCAAAAGAGGAAGCAGCAACAGAAGGACAATTATATTGGCTGCAGTCTTGGGAGGAACTGGGCTTGTTGCTCTACTATTTCTGTTGCTATTGCTGGTCCTATGTGTGCATAAAAGGAGAAGCACAAGGAATCATAGGGGGGTCGATGTGGGAGCAGCTCCTGCTAGAGAAACTCCTCCTTCACCGGGAGTAGAAATTAATTTTTCAGAGTCTAGGTGATCAGTTTACCTACCAGCAACTTCTTGAAGCCACCGGTGGTTTTAATGATGCAAACCTCATCAAGCTCGGTCATTCTGGTGATCTCTTCAGGGGTATCTTAGAAGGCGGGCTTCCTGTTGTCATCAAAAGGATTGATTTGCAGTCGATCAAAAAGGAAGCGTACCTTTCAGAATTGGAGTTCTTTAGAAAAGTTTCACATCCACGAATCGTTCCCCTATTGGGACATTGTTTAGAGAAAGAGAATGAGAAATTCTTGGTTTATAAATATATGCCAAACAGGGACTTGTCAAGTTCGTTGTACAGGAAAAGTGATCCGGAGGATGATAGCTTGCAGTCATTAGATTGGATAACAAGATTGAAAATTGCTATAGGAGCCGCAGAAGGCCTATCTTATCTGCATCACGAGTGCAGGCCACCCCTTGTCCACAGGATTTTTGTAGCTTCTCGTTTTATGCTTAAAGTGCCTTCAGTTACTGCATGATGCTTTTCTTATGCATATCATAGCTTCTTCGTTAATGGAATATCGAGAAACTGAAAAAACTTGCGGTGATATGTTTTATTTTTATTGTTGAAGAGATGTTCAAGCTAGCAGTATACTTCTCGATGATAAATTTGAAGTTAGAATGGGGAGCCTGACTGAGGTCTGCGCTCACGAAGGTGATGGTCATCAGAACAGAATCACACGATTACTGCAGTTGCCACAGTGAGTGTTCTGTACAATTATATCTATTTATTGATGTTTTCAGATATTGAATTATATACATGAATATTTTTAGCTCGCATATGATGTTTGTTGAACAAGTTCTTGCATGTTGAATGTGATATATCACTCTTTTGGCTTCTTTTTTATGCAAATATTTATCGAAATTCCCCCTGGGTTTCCTACACTTAATGATGAATAACACGATTTTGTAATATTGCTTCCCTTAGCTGTCATAAGATCAACCTTCTTTTTAGCAAAAAGAAGCCGAGGATTAAAATGTCTCTTTATGGATTTTATTACTGCTTCAAACAAAATGTTCGAGTTGTATTTCTTGCTTTCTATGCTTGTTTAATTGATAAAGGTTGTAATACAGTTTTTTTCTTTGTTGCGTGCAGGTCATCCGAACAAGGTTCTTTAGGTATGTGCACATTTCGCTTGTAAAATTTCACAAATATTTAGATCTCAATTGTTATCACCGAGCAGTTTATTCATTGATTTATCATACATTGCACTTTAGCTACAACATGGTCATTGCATGTATTGGCCGTTCTACTAACAAGCAACCATTTTCGTTCAAGTTTCACATCCAGCTATCATTCTACCTCAAAAATCAATACATAATTACTCATTCTAAGACAAAAAAAAAATTATATGAACAAATACGAGCAAAGCTTAAGAGCATAGAATGGACATTAAAACTTTTTTCATCAATTCTGAAATCTTTTCTGAAATTTCTTTTTCTGTAAAACGGACAGGTTTATCTACAGCAATATGTGCCTATGATGTTTACTGCTTTGGGAAAGTTTTACTAGGGTTGGTAACTGGTAAGATGGACATCGGTGCATCGAGTGATGCCCAGACGAAGGAATGGTTAGAACAAACACTACTATGCATCAGTATATATGAGAAGGAACTTGTGACAAAAATTTTGGACCCGTCTCTTCTTGTGGACGACGATCTATTGGAGGAAGTCTGGGCCATGGCCATTGTTGCGAGGTCTTATCTCAATTTGAAACCTTCAAGACGGCCGCCGATGAGATATATCCTAAAAGCTTTGGAAAATCCTTTGAGGGTGGTTAGGGAAGATACTTCAAGTTCAGCAAGGCTTAGAACAACCTCCGCTAGAGGATCTTGGAATGCTTCTTTTTTCGGTAGCTGGCGTCAAAGCTCTTTGGATGTAGCCGTTAATCCTGCAGCCTCAGCAACTAGAGCTGAAGGGGGAAGTAGTTTCAAGCACCCAGGAACAACAGGTTCGCAGGGCAGCGCTCAGAATGGTGGAGGTGACCATTCATCCTCGCGTAGACGTCATTCAAGGGAGATATGCCCAGAGCCACCTGAACCACATCAAGACATAGAACGACAGGATCGCGACTAGCGGAGATGTTAAATTTGTTCTACAATTCTTTCTTAATAAGACGACAGGCTTCCCATTCGAGTGCCTGCTGGTGGTTGAGCACCTGATGAAGCTCTTCCTAGGTAAATAGGATTCCCGAGGTCGTATTTTGCATCGAATTGGAAGGGCTCCAAGGATGCACAAATCTTCTTAAGATGTTTATGAAAACAACAGAGTTTCGTGTAGTCGGTCCGTGCCATTGACAATTAGTGGTTCATATTTGTTTTACAGCTTGTTTCAGGGTAAAAGCAAGCTACAAGTTTTATATGTGATTTGATCTTGTGTTTGTGGTCCATTTGTGAAATGTAAATTGTAATTGTCTAGGATTCCTTCATTCATATCAGATTTTCAGCTGTTCAGGAAAAAATGTCATGAAAATCAAGAGAAGAAATTACACTGATTTTATTTTTTGGCATTTCTAATGGGAAATATAGTACTAACTGAGAAAGAGTGGCAAGTCTTCTGTTATAGTATATGGTTTGTTTATATAGTACGATAATTAATGTTTTATAGTAGAGTCTAAAATAAAATTTTAAATATAATATAAAGACTTGTAACTTTAATTATAAATTATTTTTTAAAAACGATGGAGTGAATTTCACATTTAAATAGTAGTAATATGAATATATTAATAACAACATAAAAATATTTTCAAAAGAAAAATGACAACATAAAAATATTTTCAAAAGAAAAATGACAACATAAAAAAATGGCAGGATCAAATTGTACTAGATTAAAATACTTAGCGGGACTACAACCAGAATTAGACAATTCTTAATGAAAAGAAATCGAAGCAAAATTAAAGGTTCCACCGAGATTTGAACTCGGGTTACTGGATTCAGAGTCCAATGTCCTTACCACTAGACCATGGAACCTTGTTAATGTTGGGTTTCTATTTAACATATATATCCAGTGAGACTATGAAAATGCAATCCACTACCTCTTCATCCATTTGCAATTCCCACCGTAACCAAAAATGTTTTCTTACTCTCCTCCCGTCCTCCGCCCTCCCCCCACCTTCATCTCCACCGTTACCCTCATTCCATCACAGATTCACCGTCTCCTCCTCCTTCCACCACCACCTTAACCATCACACTACCCCATCACCTGACCCTGTCCTCCGTTACCGTATTCATAACTCAAAAACCACCTCAATCATCCACCACCGTCAGCCGGCCACCACTACTAACGAAACAAACAACCCACCCCAAGATAATGAAAATGACCCCCAGCAGGACCGAGATTCCTCGCAAACCACTGGTTCCGGAGATAAACCCAAAACCCCACAACTTATACTTCCACCTCAAGAAAAACAAAACGACGATGTGGATGGGGGAGGTAATGATAAGGCAGGCGCTTGAGAGTTGAGATTAGAAGAAATGTAACAGCTGAGGTATTTAAAGGAGCAATGAAAAAGGAAAGTTTGGGATTACGTATTCGACGATTTCGGTTAATAGGCTGCCGGAGTTTATTGATCACGTGATGATTGAAGCGGCTGCCTTGAAAAGGTTGCCTGAGTTTAAGGATTCCACGTTCAATTTCCGTGCTAAGGTTATTATTAAGTCGATTCGATTAGATTCGATCAGAGTTCTAATTCGGCTTGAGTTCTTAATGAGTCGAGTCGAGTTACTCGATACTTGGCTCGAAAAGTTCGCGAGCTACTCGAAAATATAATATACTATAATTTTTAATTTTTTAAATTTAAAATCTAAATTTCTAAACCTAAAACCCTAAAACATAAACCCTAAAATTTAAATTCTAAACCTAACAACCTAAACCTCTAAAGTCTAAACCCTAAAATTAACAAGCTTGAAACTAAAATTTACACAACTTGTGTATCAAAGTTTTTTTTTCTAATAGAGCTTTAAATGAGATGAGACGGATTGGGAGCTACACGAGTTCGACTTAGTCAAAGCTTGGTCAACACTCGACTCGATTGAACTCGACTCAAGCTCGAACTCGACTCGAATTCTTAACGAGCCGAGTCAAGCTCAGATTATTCAGGCTCGTTAAAAACTACTCAAGCTCGAACTCGATTTGTTAAAAAAACTCGTTTTGTTAAGAAATTTTTAACAAGTCGAGTTGAGCTCAGATTATTCAGACTCGTTAAAAAATACTCAAGCTCGAACTCGACTCGAATTCTTAATGAGCTGAGTCGAGCTCAGCACTACTTGAGCTTGACTCGACTCGTTTACGCCCCTAGTTATTATTGATGACTCCAATGTTGTTCCTCCTCTGAGGTAAGCCATTGCCTTTGTTACTTGCTTTGATTTTCTGTTTCAATTTTGAGACTACAATTGCTCCAAAGGTAGTCATCCTTATCACTTTACTTCGTAAATGTGATCTTTATTACCAAATGTCGTCTTTTACGTTTCATTTTTCTTATTCTTTTCCCTTTGTGGTCCTCTACTTGAATTTTTCTTGTGTACATTAGACAATGGTGTTATATGTCATGAAATTAATGGCTTCAGCTCCCATGAACCTGAAATTTGCTATATTGAATGCTTGTGATGTAATGCTGTACAATGTAGTTGTTGACATTAATTTTGTTTTCATATTTTCAGTTTCAATTTTTTCGGGACCTTGGTGTTCGAGAGGATGCCATTGGTAACATGCTTGTTAAGTTTGTAGCTTTGGACCAGAGCTATTTGGTTGCGGTATAACAACAACCCTCGAGGTTAATGTAAAATATTTTCTTTCACTCACATACGAGTTAGTCAGCTGGGTGAGATGATTGCCGATTTCCCTAAACCTATTCAATACAAAGTAGATCTTCCCTATCCCAAGTATCGTTATTTACGAAGAATAATGGTCCGGGCCTTGTAGGATTTGATCGAGTTTCCAAGGTAAGCAACACTATTAATCTATTTGTTTGAAACTAGTTATGATCAAAGGCAAAATGATGCTTGTTGAGAGCAAGGTTCTGGGAGATGAGCCGAGAGGTTCTTGAATCCTAATGAATCCATGCATCCCTGTTTTCATCTCTATGGGCCTTACACATTTCTCTTCACGCTAATGGAACTATGACGCAAACCGATATCCAACCGGTGAGGAACGTTGCATTGACTGTAAACTTTGTGGAGCTGTAAGTTGGAGCTCTATTTTCATGGTGCCATTATCAAAATTGTTGGGGGAAAAAAACGTTTCTCACCGGACCGGGGTTGAGAGCATGCGAAGACATTTCTCGAATCTCCGCCTTTACCCATAGTCTGCAATTTATCACGTTTTTTTTCCAACAAGTTAATCTACAGAAGCGAAGACAGTCTGCATCACTATTTGCTTCAATGTAAGCCCAAAGAGAAGGATCGGAAGGTGCTTACAGTCACTTTTCTCTCAAACAAGTACTTGAGTGTCAGCATGAAACGTGTTCATGCTTCGATCAAAAACTTCACCTGAATATGAATTTAACAGAAAATTTTAAATGGTCTTAAAAATTGAACTTGAATTTTTAAATTGAGGGACTAAATTCTCGCCGCTATAATTTTAGGTCTTCGGTAGTTAACTACCGTTAAAAAAATCTGTTACTCAATCAATACTTGACACGTGGTAATAATTTAATTTTTTAAAAAAAATTGAAGAAAAAAACCAATATTTTTAAATTTTTTCAGAAAATCCTGAAATTCTCAAAATTTACAAAATAGTCCCCAAATCCACAAAATCAAACCCCAAGTCGCCGCCGATCATCACCCTTGAACACACCCTTTTGGTCGTTGGACCTAGCCGGTCATTTTCCCAACACGGCGTCGTCAGAAATGACGAACGACGTGTCAGTTGAACGTCGATTTCGCGTTCGAGTGGCACACCAGTTGTCGTTTTCGATGACGCCGTGTTGGGAGAAATGACTAGCTAGTTCTGGCAAACGAAGGGGTGTGTTCAGGGGCGACATTTGGCAGTGAAAGTGACGGAGATTTGGGGTTTGGATTTGGGGACTATTTTGTAAAAATTGAAAAAAAATTAGTATTTTTGAAATTTTAAATTTTTTGTGTAAAAAATTATTTTAAATTTTTTATTTTGAATAAAATAAACATGTCATGTTTCGATTGTTTTTTTAACAGTAATTAACTACCAGACACCTAAATTTATAAGTGTAAACATTAAACACTTATTTTTTAGGCATAATACCAAAAAATGCCCCTAATGTTTGATTGGATTGTCATTTTGGCCCCTATTCTTTTTTCTGAAGCAATTTAGCTCTCAACGTTTCATTTTCTTTGTCAAAATGGTCCATCTGGGATGAAAACTGTTAGTCAACCAACGATAAATGACTTGAAATGATATGACAAACCTACATGGTAGTGCACGCTGTAATAGCAGTGTGATATAGGCAAATATGTTGACTTTACAGAATGACATATCAATAAAAAAATAATTTGATAAAATTGTACAAAATATAAAATATTTTTTATGACGTGTCATTCTGCCAAGTCATTTTAAGTTATTTATCGTCAATTGACTAACATTTTTTATCCGCAGAAGGGCTATTCTGACCAAAAATAAAACGTTGAGGGCTAAATTGCTTAAAAAAAGAATATGAGACAAAGTAACAATTCAGTTAAGCGTAAGAGGTATTTTTTTTAGCATTATGTCTATTTTTAACAAAAAAAAAATACTTTAAAAACTGTTATGGACCAAGATGTAGCCATGCACCCAGCTAGCGTCCAAATGAGCAGCGAGTCAGCAGAATCAAGCCATGCAGTTGAGGCGACCCGTAGAAGCCGCAGGGAAAGGAAGCTACCTGGAAAGCTAACAGACTTTATCCTTTCTTAAGTGAGAGAGAGTATAAATAAGTGAGGAATGTTATGAGATAGACATGAAAATCCTCTGGATTATTTCTAATTTCCCTAATCTGGATTCTCCTTCTTCTTTCTTCTCATTCTATTCTATCAATTCAAGTTACAATACATAAAATTGGTGCTTTCATTGATCCTTTCACCATGGTTAATCATTCGGATTCTATTAAATCTCTCCAGGTTACCACCACTCACCATGCTCAAGCTCTTTCATCCTTGCAAACTCATGCTGAAGATAAAAATTTTTGGAATGACAGTACCGAGAAGACCTTGCAGGAGATGGCTCGTCAGTTGCAGACGGTCTCTGCCCAGCCCGGGATATCGGCCACCACATCGAGCGGTGGTGAACTGTCATCTGCCAGTACGGTGAATCGCGACAAAATAAAGTTTTGGCAGGACTCTGATGATGCTTTTCCTTTTGCTCCGAAACTGGTTCAAGTTGAGCTTCCATTATTCTCATTTTAGATGGAAGGCATCGGTCAGAAATGGTTTCGGTGGATGTAGCAGCAAAGACAACTGGTCGGTTGGACTCATCTGGTCGAAGCTATTCGCAAACGTTTCACGGTTATGGAGGTGGAATCCCCTGAAGGCCAGTTTTCTAAATTGACTCAAACCACCACTGTGACTGATTGTCAGACACGTTTCAAAGAATTGGCCTTGCGTACAACCAATCTGACCGATGACTTCCTCACGTAATGTTTTATTTTGGGGTTGCGTCACGACATTCAGAACGAAGTTTTGAGTCACCGATCAAAATCGATGGTGGAGGTGGTTGCTCTGGCTCATTTTCACGAGGCTCGGTTTCAGGACAAACGATTTCTCGGATGATCTACTGGCTCTAAATTACCACCTCTTTTGCCCAGTCCTTCACTAGCTCCTGCGGCGCCTAAGTTACAACCTAGTTGTCCTCCCCCTGCTGAGTCTCATGGTGGTTTGTCTCCCTTGAAGCCTCGTCGTATATCTTCTGTCGAAGCTCAAGTACGCCGTGAGAAAGGTGTTTGTTATTATTATTGCTATGCGAAGTACGTTCCTGGTCATAAGTGCCACGATCCGCAATTATTTTGCCTCGACAATGATTGTGCTGATTGCTTGCTTCCTCAGTCTTATCTCTCGATCCATCGGAGCACCTTGATCATACGACTGATGATGGTATGGGTAAGGAACAATCCTTGGTTTTATTTAACGCTTTAGCTGGTTGTTTTCATCCCAATACTATTCCCTTCCTGGGGGAAATCAAGGGTAAGCAGGTTTACATTCTAATTGATGGGGATAGCTCTCATAATTTTGTGCAGTTGCGTATGGCTAAGTATCTTGGACTTCCGATCATGGCTGCGCCCAATTTTCACGTTATAGTAGGTAATGGTGATAAGCTGGAAAATGAGAGGTGTGTTCGTGATTTACATCTTTGCGTCCAGGGAACCTAGATTCATACTGATTTTTATGTATTACCAATGGAGGGGACTGAAATGGTGCTTGGTGTGGCTTGGATGGCCACTCTCGGGCCGATCACGATGGATTTCTCGACCCCGCAGTTTCAATTTCAGGACGGGAACCATGTACATTGTTGGCACGGTGAGCCTACGGATGATATTCAACAAGTTCAGCTTCAATCCTTGTGTCGATTCTCTTCCATGCATGTTGTGGCTGCATTTTATTACTTGCATATGCAATCTGATTCAAGGGTTGCAATCGAGGTTGATTCACCTGATTTGGCAGACTTGTTGGCTGAATTTTTGACGGTGTTTGAGCCACCTCAGGATCTACCACCCATTCGAGAGAATAATCATGCTATTCATTTGCAGCCATTAGGAAACCAGTGAATGTTCGCCCTTATCATTACCCTTTTTTTCAAAAGGCGGAGGTGGAACGACAAGTGCAACTTATGCTTGATCATCGTTTGATTCGTCACAGCACTAGTCCTTTTTCTTCACACGTTCTTTTTGTCAAGAAGAAGGATGGTTCGTGGAGCTTTTGCGTGGATAATAGGGCCTTGATTGCAGTCATAGTGAAGGATAAGTTTCATATTCTGACGACCGAGGAGTTGTTTGATGAGCTTGGTTTTTCCCAGATTTTCTTCAAGCTTGTTTTATTGGCTGGGTATCATCAAATTCACGTCCAGGAATCGGATGTGCATAAGACTGCCTTTCGCACACATGATGGCCACTACGAGTTCCTTGTCATGCCTTTCAGGTTGACAAATGCTCTTTCTGTTGGAATATGCCCAAAGACCAATTATGGTTGTAAAAGACATACTTATTTTATCTTGTTTATTAATATAAAGCCATTATTATTATTTCAGTCTTATTCTGTATATCTATAAATAAACTGAATTATAATAAAATCTTTAGAATAATATAGTTATTCTTGAATGTCCTTAGTCAAGAATTATTGTAGGTTTGGACAACAATAATGCATTAAGACTAATATGTAGTTGATTGATGACAAAGTGTTGTCATTGACATGGAGATGTCAAAATTAATACATAAGTATGTGCTAGGGAACAACATATTGGACTGACCTGCTATGAGCATGTTTCTTGGATTATTATGTGACAAACACAACATTGCTTATGGTGATAACTACATGTATGATCCTCAGACTTGAGATCATCATTATTTCAACATCGTGAGTGACATATTTTGATACGATCAAACGTGTGTCGTAACTGACTACACTATAAATACTGATATTGGATGTCACAATCCATGTAGTGAAATATGGTTGATCAAGATATGATTTGTCCCTCCTACATAATAGGAGTAATATCATAGGCCACTTGATTGAGTGAGACTAGAAAATGCATGGCCATGCTCGAATAAATTGATATGAAATATCATAATTATTCGTTTATAATAGTTTACTCAAGATATCAAGAAACATTAGATGGACTATACAAGTGTGACTAATCCATGACTTGTGTCTGATCTAGATATGAGGACAAAAGGATGAAATATATAAAAGAAGTTAATCACAGAAAAAATGTTAAATCAAACCACGATTTCATGTAACTTAGGTAGCAATGATATATTGCTAGATGCTACTCATTGCTTGTAATATTATAATTGTTCTGGATATTACTGCTAACATTACATGAACCTACAAGGGTCACACCCTATGATTCAAATGAACAAATATTGATTAGATAGCATGTGTACAAACTTGTTGTACGCGTAATTAGTGAGAAACCAAAATTGTTATAATTATTGTAATTATGGATAATTTCGTTTATATATATATATGTTAATATTTGATAAGTTATTGTAATTATCAAATATTATTAAAGTATATAGATATATATCTCTAAAAGAAACCTAATTAAAGTAGAATCAGATTCTACATATTTAATTATATTCGGTTAAATATATTATATATTTAAGAATATGAATTTAATTAGAATTAAGTTTTTAAATGCTATATAAAGGCATAAGGTCTAGCAGCCATTCATCTCTCCTTTTTTGAAAAACCTCTCTAATAGTTATAGAAGAGAAAATATTGTTTGTTTCATTCGGGTGGACTACGTAGAGGTCGGAACGTTATTGTGACGACTTAGATTCGATTTGGTTATTCCAGATTCCCTATGGATTTCCAGATTCCAGATTTATTAAGGTAACTTTCCATCCTTTATCACCCTGAATTTGTCCATTGTACATGGATCACTGGTGGATTATGCTGGATAATTTTTCCGCTGGGCCATGGGGTGTACCGGCGTTTCCCAACACTTTCCACATTTCAAGCTACCATGAATGAGATTTTTCGACCTTATCTCCGTAAATTTATGCTGATTTTTATTGATGACATTCTCGTTTATAGTCGCTCTTGGATTAACCATTTATACCATGTTCGTCTAGTGTTGCAGTTCTTACGAGATCATGGTTTTGTGGCTAAACGCAGCAATTGCTCTTTTGGCCATTCTTCACTCGAGTATTTGGGACACATTGTGTCGAGCGAGGGGCTTGGCGTCGATCCAACGAAAGTTCAAGCCATTCGTGCTTTGCCTACGCCGACTATGGTGAAGTAGGTTTGAAGTTTTTGAGTTTGGCCAGTTATTACCGCAAGTTCATTAAGGGATTCACGTCTATTGCATCGCCCATTTTTGATCTCCTTCGCAAGGGGGTTTGTTTTGAATGGACTGCCGCGACACAATCCGTAATGGATCAACTCAAGGCTTGTTTATGTTTTGCTCCAGTCTTGGGTCTTCCAAACTTTGATTCGGTGTTTCAAGTGGAAACCGATGCTTCAGGGGTTGGCGTGAGGGTTGTTTTGACTCAGGATGGTCGTCCGTTGGCTTTCTTCGGCCAAAAGTTATGTCCACGTATACAACAAGCATCCACGTATAGTCACGAGATGTTTGCTATTACGCAAGCTGTTGCGAAATGACGTCAATACTTGGTTGGTCGCAAGTTTATTATTGTTTTTGATCAGCGTTCTTTGCGGGAATTGAATCAACAAACCATCCAAACCTCGAAATAACAATAATCGCTTTCTAAGCTTGTTGGTTATGATTTTGACATTCAATATCGGCCGAGCAAGTTGAATAATGTCGCGGATGCATTGTCACGAGAGTTCGGCACTACTTGCATGGCATTTTCTCGACCTCTCTTGGGTATTGTGGAGGCTATCTGAGCTGCTAGCTCTACTGATTCTAAGCTTCAACACATTCAATCCAGTCTCCTTGTAGATGGTTATGCCTATCCTGGTTATTCCTTGCACGTCAGGTTGCTCTTGTTGCATGGTTGGATTGTGGTTCCGAGAGAGACTGCCTTGTGGACGTTGTTGTTGCGTAAGTTTCATAGGTCTATTTTGGGCGGCCATGCTGGGATTACTCGAACATTTCAGCGATTGGTCGTAAGTTTTTATTGGGCTGGTTGCCGCAAAGATGTTCGTAAGTTTGTGAGCGAATATCAGGTGTGTCAGCATATAAAGAGCTCGAGTTTGCCTCCCGTCGGACTTCTCCAACCTTTACCAATTCCTACTCAGGTTTTTGAAGATATTTTGATGGATTTTGTGGTTGGTTTGCCAAAATTTGAGGGCTGAGAAGCTATTTTCGTGGTTGTTGATCGCCTCACTAAGTATGGTCATTTTTTGGCTTACCTCGGCACTTTGACAACACCATGGTGGCTCAAATTTTGGTGCAAGGCGTTGTCAAACTTTATGGCATTCCTCAGACCATTGAGTGCGATTGGGATCGTTTGTTTGTGAGTGATATGTGGACTGAATTGGATCGGTTGCAGGGTACGATTTTACGCCCACCTATCACCTCCAATCCGATAGGCAAACGGAGGCTTTGAATAGAACTCTTGAGATGTATTTGCGTTGTTTGGCTTGCGATGATCCGGGTAAATGGTTTCGGTATTTTTTGTGGGTAGAATATTGGTACAATATAGCCTTTCAAACGTTGGCGGGAATGACTCCCTTTCGAGCACTTTATGGCCGCAATTCTCCTACAATTCTATTGTATGCCGAGGGCATTTCTCGCCATGATCAGCTAGCTCGAGATCTTATTGACCGTGATGCCATTTTGAAGGAGTTGAAGTGCAATCTGGAGCTCGCACAGAATCGTATAAAGTTTCATGCTGATAAGCATCATTGTGATTTGTCGTTGAAAGAGGGTAAATGGGTGTTTGTTCGCCTTCAGTCATATCAGCAATTATCTCTTCGTTTGCAAAGGCAACATAAGCTCAGTCTGCGATATTTTGGTCCGTATCGCATCTTGCAGCGTGTCGGTCACGTAGCATACAAACTCAACTTACATGATTCCAATCGCATTCACCCGGTGTTTCATATCTCTCAACTCAAGCCGTGTAAAGGGGTGTCGTTGCAGCAAATTACTCCTTTACCTTTGCTCAGGGAGGATGTATCTTCGGAAGTCCTTGCGCCAAACCTTGAGGACAAGATTCATTCTCCAGGGAGGAGTGATGTTATGGACCAGGATGTAGCCATGCACCCAGCTAGCGTCCAAGTGAGCAACAAGTCAGCAGAATCATGCCATGCAGTTGAGGCAACCATACAAGTTGTAGGAAAAGGAAGCTAACCGGCAAGCCAACAGACTTTGTCCTTTCTTAAGTGAGAGAGAGTATAAATAAATGAGGAATGTTATAAGATATGAATGAAAAACCTCTTAATTATTTCCAATTTCCCTAATCTTAATTCTCCTTCTTTCTTCTCATTCTATTTTATCAATTCAAGTTACAATACATAACAAAAACTTAAAGTTCAAAGGAGATATATTTTGATCACTTATTTTTTATTTAAATCTATTATTTTTGTTTCTTTAGCCATAATACATAATATTTTTTTTTGTCTTTTCCCCCTCTTTTAATCTTTGCGCAAGAAATTGTGATCCTTTATGGAGAGAAATGTTATACATAAAGATCACGGCCGATGAGGCGGTGAGCAGATGATAGCGAGGGCGAGGGATTTTTTTTTTTTATGATTTAACAAACGAGTGATTAAAATAAAAATATTTGGAAATAAAATAATTAAATTAAAAGAATAATCTTAAATAATCAAAATGGAAATGATTAGAGTACTGGAATATGCAAAAGATCACAACTCATCAATTAATTTGTTCAAAAAATAAAATATAAAAATAAGAACGTGAACATTGTTTTCTAATATCTAAAAAAACATGTTATAAATGTAACATGTTATTTGGGTAACTATAACACCTAACCTTTTATCAACGGAAGAGGATTATCTCCTAAGTCATTAATATCAACTAATCTTATCTATTAAGGAGAAAAATAGGCTTCATACAAGAATAAGTGTTAAAATTATCTCGTTTTTTTCTTTTAATATTTAAATTATCATTTTTGATCAAAATGTGTTTTTTTGTTGACCTTAAAATGACAAAAAATATGATATTTTAGATACTTGAAAGGGTAAAATGTCTAAACACATAAAAAGAAAAACGAAATAATTTAGACACTTATTTTAATATTAAGACAAAAAATACGAACAAAGAGCTTATTTTATACAAGAGAAATGATTCATTGCCAAACACGTCTCACGTAAACAAAAAGAAAAATGACAATTTTTTCTTTTTTTTGATAATAGCTACTGAATTTTTATTAGAACTATAGAAAATACCACAATTACAACGCATTCAGGAAAAAGACCAAAATCTCTTACAACCCATGTATAAAGAAAGGTGCATACTTCCATACCATTAAAACCATTAACTTAAATTTTTTAAATCTTTTAAATAAAAGGGGTTAATTCTATTAAAGATTTTATTCTATGATCTAAATTTTAAATTAAATCTTAAATCATTAACTTAAAAAATTTCAATCTTTTAATATTTTAGAGCATGAATGGACCTAGAGGGAGCTGGGGGCGGTCGTCCTCCTAAAATTTTGAAATTCCTATATGATTTAGAATTTTTTATGTTTCTATTAAAAATCTATTTTAGCCCCCTAAAATTTTATAAGTTTACACCCTAAAATTCTATAGGTTCGCCCCTAACATAAAGTTCTGCGTCCGTCCTCTAAAAAAGGGTCCTTAACCCCATTAGTATCTTCTAAATAACACCCTTATTTTATGTTTATCTGTCGGTTTAGGTATTAATTTCTATCTCAAAACTACGTTGATCAAATTTTATATAACACATGTACTTATTAAATCAACGATTTAGATCTAATATATTAGAACCTAAAGAAAAATTGCAACTCCTAAGTTGCAATGAAATTGCTTGTTTATTTTGGACACGTTAGACACAAATTATTAATTCAATATGTACAATGTCTTTAAAATTTTAAAATTCAATCCACATATTAAATCTAACAGGCGATTTTAGTGGAAAAAAATAATATTTATCTTTAAAAAATAGTTTAAACAACTTTTTTTAAATATTCAATCCACAAATGATTAACTTTCTTTATATAATTTTTATTTGTACTTTTTTCTTCCTGCTACAATTAGGATTTTTTAATAAGTTACATAGAAATATTCTTTTTGTATGATTCTATCTATAATAAAATCATGCAATTTGATCAATAATAATAATAATAATAATAATAATAATAATAATAATAACCAGAGTTGTAAATGAAACGAGACAGATTGCCAGCTGCTCGAGCTCGACTCGGTCAAAGTTCGATTAATACTCGACTCAATTAGACTCGACTCGAGCTCGAGTTCTTAAAGAGCCGAGTCGAGCTCAGCATACTCAAGCTCAAATTCGACTCAATTTTTAACGAATTGAATGAAGCTCAGCACCAGGGTTTTAAATAGCGGAACGCTAACGCTATATCGGCCGCGAAATTGTGGTCGTGCCGCCGTCCGAAACCGTAATCAGAAAAAATCACGGTGGACAACGAAATCACGACGATAGCGGACTGTCGCGGACACAAAATAACGGAATAACGGGCTGTCGCGGCAATAACCGGACGCTATCCCCATTATCAGGCAGCGATTAAAAAAAGAAATTGCTCAGAAACCCATACAAAACATGGAATATATTCCCCTGTGAAAGACGATAAAAAACAGGCAAAAGTAATTGAAAAAAAAAAAGTAATATGAAATCTGAATTGAAATGCAATATACACACCCTCACAAACTAATCACCAAACCAAATTGCAAAGAGCTGAAGAAAGAGAACTGAAAAATAAAAAAAAAACAGAGAGAAGAAGTAGAGAAGAGAGCAGACTCAAATCAAAAGAAGAGAACTGAGATTTTTAAGAAAAACAGACAGAAGAAATGAACACTGAACTGAGACTAGAGTCGTGATCTGCACTCTATTGAGCTTCGTCGCTGGTGGTGGACTGAGGACGTTGAGGTTGAGCGGCCGAGCCGAGCAATTTGCATTTTCCAAATCCATTTTGCAGTTTGCATTTTGTCGCAAGACCGTAAGAAGAACAAGCCAACAAGGTAAACTGGTAAAGTAGGGGTAAGAGATTTTTATGGATTTGTTGAGTTTAGTCCTTAATGTTATCCTAATTTAGTGTAACTTTTAATTTTCAATTTTTCATTCAATTTAGTCATATATCCTAATTCAAATTATTTAATCAAAGTTTCTGAATTTATACAATTTAAATTTAGTCTGAATTTTCATTCAATTTAGTCCTAATTTAATCAAGTATAAGAATATATTAGATTTTTATTTAACTTTAAGATTATGATTTATGAATATACAAATTTCAGTTCCAAATATAAAAATATATTAGATTTTTATTGAAATTGAAGTATGCCACCACGTACGGACAAGTTCCCGACCGAAGGATTGGAAGGTACACTGAGTAAAGATATAAGTTGGCACTTTGGAGATCCAGTTCCAAATTCGAGAGAATATGATGTTTGTAAACTTTGTGGCAAAGTTACGAAAGGAGGAATAACACGGTTTAAAGAGCACATTGCTCATAAAATCGGTGAAGTTGAACCGTGCCCTAATGTCACTAGTATGTAATACTTTATACTTTTTTTGACACATATATTTTATAATTAACTTTAAATGTTATTTTTAACAATAAAGATTATAAAATAATTAATATTTAATAGTGTGAATTATTTTTATTTGATTACAGGTATTGTTAGAGAAAGCATGATGAAATTACTTACATAAGCCAAGAAAAAGAAAATGGATGAAAAGAAAAGAACATATGAATTCTTATCACAATTAAGGGGAGATGAGGAAGATGAATTCACTGATGATGTTTCTGCTATGAGACAAGCCACTCGAGAAAGTACCCAATATCAATATGAGTGGCATAGAAGGAAAGAATTCAGACGAAGTACAAGTGGTTGGGGTAATATTTATGAAGAAGGACGATCTTCTTCTCATGGATCAGTTGGAGGATATCATGGAGAAAGATCCATCCCAAACGAGTCTGAATTTAATTTAAGGGGAACTATTGCTAAATTGGTTAAAAGCAAAAGCTTGAGATAACCAAAGGTTAGCGAGTCTATTTTAAAGACATTGCGTAGAAAGATGGGTGAAGCGGTCTCTAAATTTTTAATATATGACCGACTTCCTTTTTAATTAGCAAGCTCGCCATGGTTGTATAACCTAATTCAAATATCAATGGAAGTTGGAAAAGGTGTGAAGCTCCCAACACCTTATGAGGCTTCAGATGTGTATTTGGCGTCGAAATATGAACAAATTCGTTAATAAGTAGGTGGAATGAAGACGCAGTGAAAACAATTGGGTGCAACTCCAATGTGTGATGGTTGGACCAATAGTTTAAATCAAATGCACATCATCAACTTCCTTGTTTATTGTAGTAAAGAAACTGTTTTTTGGAAATCTATTGATGTCTCGAGCGTTTGTAGTAGAGATGTTGAATTCTATTACAATCTGTTAGATAAAGTTATTGAAGAAATTGGAGAAGAGTACATTGTGCAGATAGTGACTGACAATGAGGCTGCAATGAAAGTCGTTAGAAAAAAGTTAATGTCGAAAAGGAATCACCTTTATTGGACCTCATGTACAGCTCACTGCTTAGATTTATGCCTTGAGGATATTGGAAAAAAGTCCAGCGTAACAAAAGTATTAGAAGAGGCGAAGAAAGTTACTTGCTTCATATACAATCACATTTGGACCGTTGATTTAATGAAAAAGTATACCAACGGTAAGCAAATTCTTCGACTTGCTCTCACTCGATTTGCTACTCATTTCATTCAACTGGCGGAGATAACAAGGCAAAAACAACGTCTGAGAGAAATGTTTAACTCAAAGGTCAGTATTTTATAATTAGTTAATAAAGTTATTTAAATATAACATGTAATGATTTTATTAGTTTCAATTTTCAAATAAGTTAAATTATATTATTATTTTTTTCTTATGAATTTATAGGAATTCAGAGAATCAAAATGGGGACAACAAAAGTCAGGGCCTGCTTCTGAAGCAAAAAATTGTTTTGGGAAAAGATTTTTGGAAAAAAGCCGCTGATGTTATAAAAGTTTACGAGTCCTTAGTAAAAGTTTTGAGACTTGTGGATAATGATGAGAAGCCAACAATGAGCTTTATTTTGAGGCATTGGATAGAGCCAAAAGAGCAATTAAGGAAAATTGTCGATATTCCACCTATGAAAGGATTATTGACAATAGATGGAATTTTATGCATTCCAACTTGCTTTCAGCTGGTAAGATAAAATGTTTCATATAATTAAGAGTTGTTGTTTTTATTTTATTATTTTAAGTTATAGATCTTATATTATTTTATTATGATCAGGTTATTTTCTCAATCATCAATTTCAATTTGGGGTGGAGCATTCTGACAATGTATTGTCAGAAACATTAGAAGGTACAAGATCAATGATTGAAAGATTAAAACCTTTTATTGAAATTCAAATCAGAATGGTTAATCAGGTTAGATTCAATTCAAGTACTATTATTTGTAACTTAGCTAAATAATTTGAAATTGAATTATTTTTCTTATTTTTACCCAATCTTTTATTTATGCAGTTGTTAACATTTTGAGGTAAACATGAGACATTCGGTATTCCACAAGCACAAAGAGCTTGGAGTCAACTAAATCTGGGTAAATAGTTAATTAAATTATTTATATTATTTAATTATATTGTACATTTTGATGTTGGTTTGAAATTTAAATAATTTTATGTAGCTGAGTGGTGGATGATATATGGCACGTGCACTCCTGAATTACAATGATTAGCAATTAAAGTGCTAAGTCAAACAACTTCTACATTAAGTTGCGAACGAAATTGGAGTATATTCAGCTATATTCACACCAAAGCAAGAAACAGGTTGAAGTATAAAAAACTTGAGACATTGGTGTTTACATATTATAATATGAGGCTTAAAATGAGGCATCAGTAAAGAATGAGCAATGATTTTATAAACACTAGTTACAATCCTATCAACCTTGATCACATCTTTGAAGATGTTAATCCACTATCAGAATGGCTTCAAGAGAAAGAGAATCCATTGCTAGATGGTGAAAATGGCAGTATGTTTCATGTGGATACCTCGGATGATGAAATCAATGTTGTTGATCAAACTCAACAACAAAATTTATCTGATTCAAGTTCTAGTGCAACACAGAGTCAAAGTGATGGTGATAGACTAGATAGTGGTGGTTTTAGTCCAAATTATGACGATGATAAAAAAGTGGTGATGAAGGTGAAATTAGATATTTTGGTGGGCAATGGCATGGAGAAGAATATGGGATTGGTTCCGCTGGTGGACATTTTCGTCACAGGTTAGAATTCGGTAGAAATATGTTTGCTGCACCTAGTGGTAGTAGAGATAGAAGTGAACCCAGAGCTCGATCAAAAAGAAAAGGGAAAGGCAACAAAATGCGTACTTCTGAAGGTTCTTCTTCCGGTAGGAGATTGAATTCTAGTAACTCTGGGTATACTGATTCATCTACTAGCACTCATGATTTTTATCCACCGGGTTCGAGACAATCTTCATGTTTTCAACCTCCACATGGCTATTGTCCATCGTTTCCTAGTTACGGTATGCCGTATCAACCACAAATGTACCCTCCACCACCAATGTATCAACCACCTCTACCTCACATGTATCATCTTCCTCAAATATATCCTCATTCTCAAATATTTGAAAATCAAGGTGAAAATGTTACCTTTTTTGGATATATTTTTGGACAAAGACCGCAAAGATCAAGCCAAGATCCCAGGTGAAGGTGAAGGTGAAGATGAAGGTGCAGGTAGAGGTGAAGGATATGATCTTCCTCGTTATTCAACTAATTGGTGAAATTACCACTAGGTCCATAACCCCATTTCTAAGGTATGTTTTGCTTATCAATAGAATCTATTCCTTTATGTCATTTAGTTAACTAACTTTTTTATTTTAATTTACTTTGTTCGATTGATTTCAGATTAAATCAGAGATATCCATAATGAAGATTGCTAAACATCCTAACATAGTTAGCTTGCATGAGGTATGCGTTGCTTTCATTATTGTACATATCATACTTTTATGTTATTGCTTACATTGTTGATATATATCTTGACCTATCCTATCACCAAAATTTTAAAGTCTTCTATTTTTTTTTTAAACTTTAAACTATATTATATATGTCCATTTTCACTTAGCAAGAACTCTAAATATCATTAAATATAAGTCCTTATAGTTATAATTATAATTATTATGTTTTTAGACAAATTGTGTGAATTTTAAAAAAATTCACGACCGCGACACCCGCAGTGACTGCGACGACATATGTTATGTCCGCAACCGCGACACGACTGAAAAACGCGGTCGCAAACGCTTTTTAAATCCCTGCGCAGCACTACTGAAGCTCGACTCGGCTCATTTACACCCGTAGCGGTGATGGCCAAGTGACCAAAGGATCATCACTTCTCTTATGTCTTGAGTTCTAATCTCAGCAAAAAACACCTTTTAAGTCATGGTTTCTATACCCTGATTTAAACTCTAATTCTAAACTAATTGTTAAAAAATGACCTGGGTATAGTTTTCAACGCATTTGCCTAGTGAGCCTTCGTTTTCTCTCTCTCTCTTAGGATAAGATCTGTATACATTTTGACCCCACTTTAGAATTTCTTACTTGAAAAATAATACTAATTTTATCCACACACACACAAAAAAAAAAAACTTATGAAATGAAAGGAAAACGAGAACCCAGTTTTCTTTGCTAAATTTGAGCCCTTGGGTTGGTGTTCTTTCTTATTTGTTTTCATCGACGGTAGTAGTGTGATTAATTTTGTTTATTAATTTGGCCTGGTTTTTTGTTCTTTATTTTGCTATCATAAGATTCGTCTTTCAGAAAATCACTCGAAGTAGACACCAGATTCGATTGTTTTCAGCTAGCGACGTTAGATATTTGAGGTGAGTTTCTCTCGAGTCGGGTTTTTATGGTCCAGGTTGAGTTCGGTTTCTGATTAGTTTTATGAAAAAATGTAATCATTTTAGCCTTTTTGAAGTTCAAAGATCAAGCTGGGGTTATTTTTTTTTTTCTGGGTTCAGGTCATCCTTCATTGCTATTCGAGTTTTCAAACCATTTAGGATTCGGATTTTTCTGTAACAACTGAGCTTAGATAATTAAAGAAAAGAAAGGGTTTCAGAAGTAGAAGAATAGGTTTCATGAGAGAAAGATTATATATTTTTTTTCATTTCAAAGATAAGGTTGCCATTACAAAAGTTCCTCAAATATATACTGCCTGTTCAATCTAACAGAAATTATTGACAGCTGGCTCTACGGTTCCAAGTTTCCAGGAATCCGCTCCATCAGCATCCACAATAGCTAGCTAGGCTCGGTTGACTGGGCTACTATGATCTGGGCTCGCAGGTCCTTGTCCATCACGTGCTCATTAAAATTGTCATCTGAGGCCTCTTTAATAACAAGCAATGATACGCTGTCGTTTCGTTCTGTCTCTCTTAATTCCCCATTTGCTCTCTTAGCCCCATTCACCTCAGATTCAATCCCAATTTCCCTATTTTCCTTCGATTTCTTCTTTGAAATCCCTAATTCATTCGAATCTACTCCCAAGGCCATGACAATTTCACCCCTTTACTTGATTCTTGTCGCCAATGATCAAAATCAAGAAATTGTGCCTTCAACACACTGAAATTTTCCCAAGTTGCGTTTTCAGCTCCCAAATTAGACCACTGTATGAACAACTGGGTCCCGGCTTTGTTCTGTCTCTTCACCGTCCTCTTGTCCAGCACAATAGCAGGGTAGATCTTCATCTCTCCATCTGAGTTAACATTTGGAGGATCTAAGAAGGTAACTGCCCCTGTTCCTACTTTCTTTTTGAGCAAACTCACATGAAAAAAGAGATGAATTTTTGCATGAGCTGGTTACTGTATTTATAAGCAACTGCACCAATCTTTTGTATAATCTTATATGGCCCATAATACATTGCTGTCAATTTCAGTTTCGTTCTAACTTCTAAGGAGATATGCTTGTAGGGCTAGAGCTTCAGGTAAACCTCTTCCCCAATCTGAAATTCTCTCCCAGTTCTCTTTCGATCAGTATACTGTTTCATTCTTTGTTGTGCTTAAGTGTTCCTTGAATTGTTTCTGCATTTGTTCTCTGTGTGTGACTTCTTCCTGAACACTGTTGATATTGGTATTAGTATCCCAGACTAACATAGGTGGTTTATAGCCATATAGTGCCTTAAAGGGTGTAATCCCTATAGCTGTGTGGTAATTAGTGTTGTACCACCACTCAGCTAAAGGAAGCCACTTAGCCCCGACTGTTTGGCTTCAAAAAACACATACTCCTCAGGTATTGTTCAAGACACTGGTTGAGTTTTTTGGTTTGACCATTAGTTTGAGGGTGGTAGGCAGTGCTGAATATGCAGTAGTCCCTGTCTGTTTCAGTAGTTCTTTCTAGAAAATACTAGTAAAAGTCTTGTCTCTATATAATAATGCTAGTTTAGGTTGCCCATGCAACTTGTAGACCTGATCCATGTATATTCTAGCTATGTCCATCACAATATAAGGGTGTGAAATAGATAAGAAGTGCCCATACTTGGAATATTTATCCACAATGACCAAAACACAATTGAACTTCCCTAATGCTGGCAAGCCTTCCACAAAGTCCATAGTGATGAATTCTCAGGTTTGCTTGGGAATTGGTAGGGGTTGTAACAGGCCTGGTGGTGCCACATTTTCTTCTTTTGTCCTCTAGCAAACATCACAAAGTTGGACATAACTCTTCACCATAGATTTCAGACCTTTCCAATAGAAATAAGGTTTGATTCTATGATAAGTGGCATGCATTCCTGAGTGCCCTCCCTGTGGTGCATCATGCAAGGAATGGATCAGCTGCTTTTTGAGATCTCTATTCTCCTCAATATACACTTTGTTCTTGTACCTTAGTATTTCCTTGATGCATTCCCAATTTTTTTTGGCTTCTTTCTTTACTGTTACTGTTGTAATAACTTCTTGAGCCTTGGGGTCTCCCTTATAATTGTCTTCTACCTCTTACACCCAGCTGGGTATAATCACAGTAGTGGTCATATTCAAAATTTCTGCCTCAACCTCATGTTGTCTTGAAAGTGCATCATCCACAACATTTTGCCTCCCCTTCCTATACTGTATAATGTAGTTTAACCCCAACAATTTGGTTAAACCCTTTTTCTGCACTGTAATAGTGATTTTCTGATCTAGCAAGTGTTTCAAAGGCTCATGGTCAGTTTTGATCACAAATTGACTTCCCTCAAGATAATGCCTCCATTTGGTTACTGCCACAAAAATAGCTAATGACCCATTCTCATAAATGGATAAATCTGTTTCTTTTGGACCTAATGCTTTGCTCAGATAAACAATGGGTCTACCCTGTTGGCTTAGGATAGCTCCCACCCTTTAGCACTAGCATCTGTCTCCAAGTAAAATGGCTGATCAAAATCGGGCAAAGCCAACACTAGAGACTTGCACATTGCCATTTTTAATCTCTTAAAGGCCTAAATGGACTCATTAGTCCATATAAATCCTTCATTCTTCAGCATTCTAGTAAGAGGCTTGCTTATTTCTCCATACCCTTTAATGAACTTCCTGTAATAACCAATCAAACCTAAAAAGCCCCTTAGGGATATCAAATTCTGAGGCAGTGGCCATTCCTTCATTGCTTCAATCTTGGAAGAGTCAGTAGATACCTCATTGGCTGATATTATATGCCCTAAGTATTCTACTTGCTTCTGGCCAAAAAAGCACTTGCTTCTTTTGGCAAATAGTTGATGCTCCCTTAGTATACTTAGGACCTTCACATGTTCAACATTTAACTCAAGACTGGAACTATACACAAGTATGTCATCAAAAAAACTAAAACAAACTTCCTAAGATAAGGGCCAAATACCTCATTCATCAAGGCATGGAAGGTAGCAAGGGCATTAGTAAGTCCCAAGGGCATCACCTTGAATTCAAAATGGCCATGGTGAGTTCTAAAAATTGTTTTGGGAATATCTTTTGCCTTTACCCTGATTTGCCAGTAGCTTGACCTCAATTCTATTTTTGAAAAATACTCAGATCCTCCCAATTCATCCAATAAGTCTTCCACCACTGGGATTAGAAACTTATCCTTTTCTGTCATCTCATTCAACTTTCTATAATCTACACATATCCTCCATGTGCCATCTTTCTTCTTAACTAACAAGCAAGGGGCTGTATAGGGATTTTTGCTTGTTTGTATTATGGAAGATGCTAGCATTTCTGATACTTGCTTTTCTATTTCTGTCTTCTAGAAGTATGGAAATCTATAGTGTTAGGAAACATCGGTAAATCACATGGCGTAGCGAAAAAATTATCCGGCGTATTCCACTAGTGATCCATGTACGAGGAACGAATCCAAGGTGAAAAGGGATGAAACGTTACCTTAATTAAATCTGAAACTGCAGGGAGTTAGGAGAATCCAATTCCTCCAGAATGATATCGAATCCAAGTCGTCACAATAACACTCCGGCTTCTACTCAGTTCACCCGAACGAAACGCACAATATTTTCTCTTCTCTAATTGTTAGAGAGGTTTTTCGCAAAAACATACATTGGCTACTAGACCTTATGTCTTTATATAGCATTCAAAACCTTAATTTTACTTAAATTCGGATTCTTTAAATATACAATATATTTAACCGAAAAGAATTAAATATGTAGAATTTGATTCTACTTCAATCAGGTTTCTTTAGGGATATATATATTTTAATAGTATCTGATAATTACAATAATTATCTAGTATTAATATATATATAATCGAAACTATCTATAATTACAATAATCATAATAATTTTGATTTTTACTTATTTCATGCACAACAAGTTTGTACACATACTATCTAGTCGATATTTATCCGTTTCAATCATAGGGTGTAACCCTTGTAGGTTTATGTAATGTTAGAAGTAATATTTAGAACAATTCTAATATTACAAGCAACGAGTGACATCTAGCAATACATCATTGCTACCTAAGTTACAAGAAGTCGTGGTTCGACATAATTTTTTTTCGTGATTAACTCTTTTCATGTATTATATCATTTTTCCTTATATCTAGACTAGACACAAGTCATGAAATAGTCACACTTGTATAGTCCATCTAATATTTCTTGATATCTTGAGTAGACTATTATAAACGAACAACTATTATATCTCATATCAATTTATTCGAGCATGACCATGCATTTCTAGTCTCACTCAATCAAGTGGCCTATGATATTACTCCTATTATGTAGGAGAGAAATCCTATCTTGATCAACCATATTTCGCTACATAGATTGTGACATATCCAATATCAGTCTTTATAGTGTAGTTAGTTACGACACGTTTGACCGCATCAAAACATGTCACTCAAGATATTGAAATAATGGTGATCTCGAGTCTGAGGATCATACATGTAGTTATCACTATGAGCAATATTGTGACTGTCACATAATAATTCAAGAAATATTCTCATCGGGGTCAGTCCATGTCATTCTCTAACACATACTTATGTATTGATTTTGACACCTCTATGTCAATGACAACATTTTGTCATCAATCAACTACATATTTGTTACTGAATTTTCGCCAAGTTTTTTGTTCTTGTTTTGTTAAATCGATATCTTAGTTTAAGTATGGTCTATGGTTTAGTAACATGACTCATATGTGCATTGTGTACATTAATAGCATGGTATAGCATTATAATTAGATAGTTTTCCTTTTTGTTTCATGTACGGTTAATTGGTTTTAAGTTAGAGTTCATTGCATTGTTGATTAACAAATAGAATCAGGTCATTTAATAAATAGAGTTTATTTTATTCAAACCCATTGTTTTTCTAGTTGCACAAATAAAGAGTCTAGTTCATTACAAAAATAATTAAGAGTCTAGTCCATTACAAAAAAAAGCATAGAGTCAAAATAAATAATAAGCATAGAGTCCATTACATAAAGGCCTACTCGGCCTGATTATGGTTAATTTACAAAGGCCCGTTCGACCTAGTTTTAAAGCTGGAGCCCTAAAGGCCCTAACCCTTCTTGTTTCCGCGCAGTTGAAGAAGGATCGTTGGATCAATGGAGATCAGATCCAATCGTGTAGAGATGACACATGGGTTGGACACAGAATCCAAACAGCCTTCTATCCTGACCGTTAGATCAAGGAGTGATCAAACGGTCTGGATTGCTCCAGAGCCAGTCACTTGGATCATCTCGCGCGCGTGGCAGCCACGCGCCTATTCGTTCAGGCTTCAGTGAACGTTTCGACTTCTTTGGCAGAATTCAGGCCAGCTCTCATTGCTCCGATTACTCTTGCCGGTGGTGATGTTGCCATTTGAAGATTATCGGAGACAAAAACAAAAAGGAAAAATTAGCATCATATCAAAGAAAGAGAATTAAACCCTAAATCGAAGCTCTAGCTGGAACCAAATCAGAAGCAAAATGGGAAAGACTAATCCCTAAATCAAAGCCGAGGCAAGAATCAAGCTAAATCGAATTTAAAACAGAGGCAAATCGTGAGTCAACAGCAAATAGGCCTAAAATCAAAGCCAAGACAAAAGCCTTTTAGATGATAATTAGGGATTTATGCTTGGAAATCAAGCATTGTTGTAACTATAAATAGCTCCGTAAAATGCATGTAACACTACCACGAATTGATTCACAAAACACAAAGCATACAAAAATCATTCATATTTCCAGGCAAGCAATTGTAATTGAAGATTCAAAGGAATAAAGAAGCAAGCTGTTCATTTCTGGTAATTTGCCTTTTTATATTCTAAGTTTTTTAAAGTAAAGAAAGGGGTTGTTTTTTACCTCCGTTTTAAAGCGCCGCTGTGCATGTTAGCTCCGGTAAAGTTTTGATGATCTAAATTTGATTTGGGGCTCGTTGGAATCTGAAAATTTCAAAGTTAAAAGGGTTAGTTTTCGAAACTAAAAATTGTTTTTGAAATGGGATGTTTTTCGCCCCCGATAATGGTGGCTAGCGCCAATCAATGGCGACCGGCACGGTGAACAAACCCTACGGCCACCGTGGATGAGGCGGCGTAGAAGAGAAAAAACAGAGAACATATTGAGAGAAGGGAAAAAACTTTTAATCGGTTTAAACAAAATGAAAATTTTGTTTTAGTTTTAATTTTAATTTTTATAGTGATCCATGAACCGACCTGTACCCGACTCATAACCCGCGCCCTACTTCCTCGGATCTTATACCGTGGCTCTTGAGTTTTGAATCCTTTGAAATTAGTCATTTTCTTTTGAAATTAAGCACTAGATTTTCAATTGCTTCAGAGTTAGCCCTCACTTTTTGTTTTTCTTTTAATTTAACCCCTAACCAAAAGTTTTATTCTAATTTTTTTATAAAATAAATTATCCCTTTCTTCATTTTAAATTTATTTCTTTAGTTATTTAATTTAAGCAATTTATTTATTTCCTTGTTTTCTTTATGTGAAAATGTGTGTATGCTTAAAACCATAGGGTTAGGGTCTTTGAGAATTAGATTAAAACCTTGTTTGTTGAAAAACTTTCTTCATGTGGAAAATAAAACACACTTAAAATATCGTAACTTTAACAATTAAAATGAATTTAGACATTTCTTTAGAGTTTAATCTAAATAAGTCTTAATTCTAAAAAATGTTAAATCACTTAATGTTTTCTTTGGTTTGTTTAAAAAGTGAAAACTTAATTAGTGCGGTGTCTTATCAAATGAGAATGACGAGTTAGCGCCAGGAGTGTTGGCGGTGATTGGAGTTCATTTCTCGGGCGATAAGGCCGTTAAAATAGATTTATGTTCATTAAGCGGACGAATCAATTGAAATCATTGTGAACTTGCAAATTTCAGTTTTCAAAGTACTTTTTTTTAAAAATCAATTAGGTACCATTTTTTGGGCGTTGTGGGGGTGCTAACCCCGAACTTGTTTTTTGGTTTTTCATAGACTAAAATGTTATTTTGATAAATAAAATGTTTTTATTAAAATACCTTTTTTTAAAATATGATCCAATTACATTTTCTTCAAAAAGGTTGGTGGCGACTCCGTGTTTTCTTAAGTTTTCCAAATAACGTCAAAATCTTCCTAAAAATGGGTTGCGACAGCATAACCACTCCGCTGAGGAAAATTTTTGTTTTTAATAAAAATAAAAAGAGGGTCAGGCCATAATTGTTTTCAAAAAATGTTTTTAGAAAAAGGAATTTGCAAGTTCACAAATTTTTCAATCTATTCGTCTGCTTAATGGATGTAATTCTATTTTTTGCATTTTAAAATTATTGCAAAAAACTCTATACCCGAGCTCCACCCAATTGTTAAGTGAGGGGAAAATACTTTGCTCATGTCAGAATATTGATTCTCTGTATGAGCCTAGCAAGTACCTTCGAGACTCATATACCTCATGTCTTCGTAAGGATATTGATCATTCGAGAAGACATAGGAAGTGAGTCCTCCTGAGTTGAACTTGGTTCTTTTGAAGCCTATAATGGGTGAGAACCAAGGGCTTTGCTACCATTAGTAGGGGACAACAAAGACTGCTCGGGCACCCTTTTTAGAACCAGAGCATTTGAGAATCTAGAGCCTACCCCAATAGAGCCATGCGAAAAACCTAGGGTTTTGAGTCTGGTCAAAATTGTTGCGGATAATCCGTGGAGGCATGTCCTGGAGTGTTGGAATGTGCTACTCAAAATTACTTGTGAAATTATTTTGGTCTTTTTGTGTTTTCTTAATTCTGATATTTTTCCTTGTCTTGTTGTTTTGCATATTCATTCATGCAACATCATTCCATATTCAGAAGGGATTGATTCTCAGAAACATTTGCTGAACTTTGAAAAACTCTCAACATGGATGGAAGGATCTTGACAAATGAAGATGAGAATGCAAAAGTACGACATTGGTCTGAGGTTAACCAGCGAACTTTTGGGGATAGTCTAGCAGTCGATCACGGGACAGAGACCTCGGAGTATGCCCATATCAGTGTTAAATAGAATAACATGCAAGAACTGCAAGAAATCTGGGACCACTATGATTATGAGACCAAGCAGTTATTCCATGAAGCTTATGGTGATATAACGTATCTTCTGTATGTAAAGGTGGATGAGCCGTTTCTGAAAGCTTTGGTCCAATTCTAGGATCTCAGGTACTGCTGCTTCACTTTTAATGGAGAAGATATGTTGCCCACGTTTGAAGAATACTTGGCTCTTTTTAATCTGCGTAAGGTAAAGAAGAACTGAGTCTATGCCAAACCTCCTAAAAACAAGAGCCCGCACTCAAGGCTCCAAGCTCTCGCCGGTATGAGTGATGGTTGGGTCAAGGGGTTGATACGGAAGACATGTGGTAGCTTTAATTTCCCTTGGTCAAGCATCAGAAATATAATTTCGATCCACCCCGACAGAGAGAAGAGAGTTGATCTCCTAGCCATTGCAATCTATGGCTTAGTCATTTTTCCAAAAAGTTTTAGGGAACATTGATGTGGCATTGCTTGATTTCTTTGAACAGTTGAAAAAATGAGTTAACCCAGTGCCAGTTGTACTTGCTGAAACCTTCATTTCCCTTAATGCTTGTCTAAAAGTGGAAGGTGTGCGCTTTGGTGGATGTGCTCTTTTACTTCAAGTCTGGTCTCTTAGTCACTTCTAGAAATGCCCAACATTGGCCTTGTCAAATGTATTTTCTCTTAATTTCTCTCATCTCCGCGAGTTCCTAGCAAAAGAATGGCTAGTTGTTAAGAAAAGTAAGTGGATTGAAATTTTCAAAGACCGTCTTGACGAAGACATCAAATGGAGGGTTTCTTGGATGGGTCATACTAAGCTTTTGTACAAGTGTGGGGATTTCAACTTCTTGATGCTGCTAGATCTATGGGGAGGAATTGGATGTGCTCCTTTGCTGGTATCTCGTCAGTTTGGGTGTCGACAGTTCATCCCATTCATTACTAGTCTTGGCTCATCAAAATTCGAGTTCCAATGAGAGTTCAGACAAAAGGTTCAGACAATCAGTGATGCATGGAATCATTGTTATCATATGGAGTTAGAGTCTGATAAGCATTGTATGTACACTCCTAATTATGATATCTAGATGCCCGTAAGAGTGAATGACAGAGTCATAGCATCTACACCCGGGCAGGCTAAGTCTTTAGAGGACCACTTGAAAGTAGTCCCTACAGAAGCTGACATCCTAAGAGAAGAGCTAAGAAGGGCCAAGTTGGAGATAGAAGCCCTACGAGAGCAAAACCAACGAGACAAGTTTGACTCAAGCCTTGACGTGGAAAAGTATAAAAGGGAGACAAAGCAAGTGATAAAACTGTATGAAGACTTAGAAAGGAAGTTTGAAATTCAAAGGGTTGATTTCCTCAAGTTTTAGACTACTGTTCGAAATGTTGATTTGAGAAAAATCTCGGAACAGTGGAAACAAGAAATCGAGCATGCTGTGGGAAATGAGAAAAAGTGTGGAAAGCGGGAAGTTGAGAACTATAGACGGGCCCTTGCTGAAGAAAAGAAGAAGAGTAAGCTGGCAACTGAAAATGGAAATGGCAAACGGGTTTTTGAAAAAGATAAAGAAAGTGTGGCTGCATGGAAAAGGAAGGCCCACGTCAACAAGATCCGTTTATTTGAGCTACAGACAGCATATGATAAGACTAGTGAGAAGTTGAAGCAAAGCCAGGCTTGTGTTGCTGAGTTGCAAGTCAAGGTAGATGACTTGAACCGTTCGCTGCATGAATTTCAGAACCATCACACCTACATTGAACTTCAGGCTTGTTTAAGTGAGAACGATACCTTGAAAAAATAGGTTGAAGCAATATACAATATCATCTAGGAATATAGGACGAAGATCTTGGTCCTTGAAGATATAATAGATAAAGGTAATGACTACTGGTTCACTCGCCTTAGAGACAATGCAGAAGATTTCAAGAGCGTGATGAGTTCGATAGGACCGTCATGACCCAAGTTCAGGATGTGGCTCGACATGTGACGATATTAGCCACTGAAGCTTCAGCTCTTCGGTAGTACGTCAAACCAGTAGGGAAAGTTGGACCAAGACTTATGTGACTCATTGAAGGAGTCAAGGAATTGGGAATCCGTGCAGAAAAGTATTTGTAGAAAATATGAAATTTGATGTAATAAGGACCTTTCATATTCAATAAAGAGTTGTTTCTTGAGCATATATTTCATAGAATTAATGGCTCTTCGTTTGCATTCATACATTTGCATTGCATCTTTTTTGTGTTTTGTTGCTTTACTTTGCATTTGTGTGTTTACATTTGCTCATGCATTCATAACATAATAAGAATCTAACTTAAACAAAAATTCAAAATAGCAAAAATAACTCACAAGTACGGTACCCGGTTCTAAGCCAGAGCAATGGAAGACAGAGTGACGGCCTTAGAAACCAATCATAAAAGCACCCAAGACAGGTTAGACAAGCTGGAGACAGACTTGAAGCAACAAATGGAATTAGTTTATCAAAAAACATTGGGCTCAATTGCGGCTATGTTAGGGTTTAAAGACCCAGATGCAATAGAAGTTGGTGGGGAAACTGACGCACTACCAAAATTTCAGAGGATGGCATTTGTCCATCCAGGCATACAAAAAGAAGCTACATCTCCCAAAGTCAAGATTTCACCCCATTTCGCTAAATCCTCAGCCAAAAATGAAATGATGTTTAAAGAAGAGGCCCACAGTCATGGGGTGCATGACCTGGATGAGATTGCCGATAAGGCTAAAACTAAGAAGAAGTGGGAAGATCGCTATGAGAAGTTGGAAGGAATGATTAATTCCTTCCAAGAAGGAAGTATTCAAGGTGATGTGGATGCCAAAGACTTGAGCCTGGTGACAAACTTGGTAGTACCTTCGAAATTCAAAATTCTAGATTTTGAGAAGTACAATGGAACTATATGCCCGTCAGTACATCTAACCATGTATTGCAGAAAGATGTCGATGTATCTTGATAATGAGAAGCTGCTCATTCATTGCTTCCAAGACAGTCTAGTAGGGTTAGCTGCACGTTGGTACACGCAGCTAAGTCGGGTTAACATTAGATCATAGAATGATTTATCCAAAGATTTTAGTGAGCAATACAATCAGACATGGTTCCAACCTGACTAGTCTCGCAAGGGATGGAACAAAAACATCATGAGTTTTCGCCAATACGCGTAGAGGTAGAAGGATGTAGCTGCTCAAGTTCAGCCACCATTACTAGAGAATGAAATCACCCCAATGTTCGTGGAGACATTAAAAGGCTCTTTTTATGACCACATGCTCAATTATGTCACTAAGAGCTTTGCAGATATGTTAATGAATGAAGGGTTGATTTTGGCAACCATGAAAAATGGAAAGTTGGATAACGGAGAAACAAAGAAACCCTATAAAAAGAGGGGAAACGAAGTTAATGCTACAATGTTTATAACCTTAATTATTCAAAGGGTGTGGTCTTTAACAAGTCCAATGTCTCGACTGCAATTCTAGCAGTTACAAACCCTTCGAAGGAGGAACAAATTTATCAAGGGAATTCGAAGCCTTATTTCCCTTCTATTCCAATGACGTACGTGGAATTGTTTGCTGAATTGGTTAAATCCCAGATGGTGCTGCCAAGACTTGTCCCTCCATTCTCACCACTATACCCATCATGGTAAGATGAGAAGGCACAATGTGAGTACCGTGCAGGGGTTAGGGGGCATACCATTGAGAATTGCACCGTGTTCAAGAGGGTGGTGGATGATTTAAGAAAATCAAGAATGTTGTCATTCGATGTGTAAGAAGATAAGGGAAATCCTTTGCCAAACCATCAGAAGGCGGGAGTGAATGCAATCGTTGAGGAGGAAGATAAGGTGATAAAGGAATATGTAACTGAGGTTAGAGCACCCATGAAGTGGGTATGGGCTCAAATGGTGACAGCTGGGATGCTGGAAGGAGGAATTCAAGAGCTAAAGATTGAAGATAGATTGTATTGTGAGTACCACTGAGTGAAAGGTCATGAGATTAAATCTTGCTTAGAGTTCAAGCAATTGGTCCAAGACAAGATGAAAAAGAACTAGAGTTCTTTGAGAGAGAAAACAAGGAGTGCATGTTGGATGTTTGCGCGTCAAAAGAGCCATCCTCTAAAAGAGGTTACTCTGGAATGAAGCCTTTCGTTATTAAAGTCAAGATAAAAGCAAGTGAACCAGTAAGGGGTGTAACCCCGCGACTTATAATTAAGGCACAAACTCTATTTCCATACAGGGGCATCAAGCAGGTCCTATGGATTTACGCATGGACAGTAGCGGCCCTGAAAGGACCACCTGTTGAAGGAAAAGCAAAGGATGAACCAGTCAAGGAACTGAGTCATTTCACGAGGAGCGAAAGGCTCTATTCCCAGCCAATAGCAGAAGATAGAGATGCAGCGCAAAGAAAGGTTGCTGCTGAAGACCTGAGAAAGAAGATGATAGAGATTTCTTCAAAGAAAAGTCGCCAGTGTACCATGAGCCATTGAAGGAATCAGAGGCTCAAGAATTCTTGAAAATTCTTAAACATAGTGAATATAGTGTGGTAGAGCAACTCCACAAGCTCCCAGCTTGAATCTCTATGTTATCTCTGCTGCTGAGTTCTAAAGGCTATAGTGAAGCCTTGTTGAAGATTCTGAATCGAGCATTCATACCGAAGGAGATCACAATCGGCAAGATTGACATGTTGGTCGGTAACATTTATGTCAACAACATTATTTCATTCAATGATGAAGAAATACTAGGAGAAGGAAGGGGATCGTGCAAAGTTCTACACATCACCACAAAATGCAAGTGATATATGCTATCGGGTGTCCTTATTGATAATGGGTCAGCCCTGAATGTTATACCATTAGCGACGCTAAAGAAGCTGCCTATATACGGCTCTCATATGAGAGCTTATCAAAATACAGTAAGAGCATTCGGTGGAACTCAAAAAGATGTGTTGGGGAAAATTGAAGTGCCCTTGCAGATTGGACCATCGACCTTTGATGTAGAGTTTGTGGTCATGGACATTAGGCCCAGTTATAATTGTTTGCTTGGGCGCCCATGGATCCACACAGTAGGAGCGGTCCCTTCTACCTTACATAAGAAGCTAAAATTTGTGATGGATGGTCAATTGATAACTGTAGGTGCAGAGGAGGAAATCATTGCATCAATAACTACTATGCACTCTTTATCGAGATTGATGAGGGTGCGCTCGAGTGTCACTTCAGGACATTAGAGCTAGTCAATGCAACCTTTGTCATCGAAGGGAGTAAGGTGCCTGAACCAGAATTATCCAGCTGCGCAAAGATGCAAGTTAAACAAACTCTAGAAAAACGAGTTGAAGTTGGGAAAGGATTTGAGAAAAGATACCAAGGGAGGTTGTATCCCGTGGTAATCCCAGCAAAGAATGATCGGTTTGGCTTGAGTTTCAAACCCAACAAATGGCAAAGAAAAGCTGAAATTAGGAAGCACCAAGAGAGAAGAAGGGCAAGACTGAAAGGAGAGGGAATTGAGTGGGAGCCAATGTCATTTCCACCCCTGAGCCATAATTTTAGATCCAGGGGCCTGTTGGATCCAAATGCCCCAGTTGAAGAAGAGGATAAAGGAAATAATGATTTGTATGAAGCGTTTGAGAAGCTGGGCATCAACGCCGTGACAGACGAGGAAGAGGAGAATAAATACCTGTCCATGATTTGCCCTTGCTCTAAACTTGATAACTGGACTACTGAAGAGATTCTTGTAGTCTTTAAGAAATGTTCAGAGTAATTCTCAAAACTAACCCCTTTGCTCCAAGCCCGGAGACCACAGGGGATCGTATTTAAAGGGTCTATGTCCAACTTATAATTTGAATTCAATAAAAGATGCATTTCCTTAAATTTGGTGTGGCAAACTCTTTCATAAATAAAAAACCAAAACCAAACGAAAACCATAAAATATGAAACATAAAAAACATTTCATTCATTTATTTCTTTCTTCCTTTTTATATATTTTCTACCTTTCCTTTTTCAGGTCTTCAAATATCAGTGGCATAAATAAATCTGAGTATGATTTTGAGGTTGACTTTGAATCACCACTATGCTCAGAAGAAGTTGGAAATATTAATGATAAAGAAGAATATGACTTACCAAGTGACTTGCTCAGAATGGTAGAAGGGGAGGAAAAACAGATTCTACCACACAAAGAGGAGATAAAGGTATTGAACCTAGACACTGAAGAAGAAAAACGAGAGGTAAAGATTGGTACTACCATCACAGCAAAGACCCGACAAAGTCTGATTGAGCTTATAAAAGAATTCAAGGATATTTTTGCCTGGACATATCAAGATATGCCCGGCCTCGACGCTAACATTGTCATGCATCGACTTTCTATAAAGATAGGGTGCGAGCTTGTAAAGCAAAAGCTTAGAAGGATGAAAGCTGAGACACTTCTGAAGATTAGAGATAAGGTGAAGAAGCAATATGACGCAAGATTCCTTGAAGTAGCTAAGTATCCAGAATGAGTGGCTAACATTGTACCTGTACCAAAGAAAGATGGAAAAGTATGCATGTGTGTTGACTATAGGGATCTCAATAGGGCAAGCCCCAAAGACAATTTCCTGCTCCCACATAGACACTTTAGTTGATAACACTGCTGGTCATTCCTTTTTCTCTTTCATGGATGAATTCTCCGGGTATAACCAGATTAAGATGTGCCCAAAAGACATGGAAAAGACAACTTTTGTGACACTTTGAAGAACTTTCTACTATAAAGTGATGCCCTTTGGTTTGAAAAATACATGGGAAACTTATCAAAGAACCATGGTCACTCTTTTTCATGACATGATGCATAGGGAGATAGAAGTGTATGTGGACGATATGATTGCCAAGTCTCGGACGGAAGATGAGAATTTGGTGAACATAAGGAGACTTTCCCAAAGGTTGAGGAAGTTCCAGCTAAAGCTCAACCCAAATAAGTGTACGTTTGGAGTTACATCTGGAAAGCTTCTAGGCTTCGTTGTAAGCAGAAGAAGAATAGAAATAGATCCCGACAAGATTAAGGCCATAAAAAAGTTCCCACCGCCTTAGACACAGAAATAAGTTCAAGGTTTTCTGGGACAATTGAATTACATTGCTTGCTTCATTTCCTAGTTAACGGATAAGTGCGATCCGATATTTAGTCTACTAAAAAAGAATAACCCAGGGACATGGGACGAAGAGTGTCAAGTGGCTTTAGAAAATATCAATGAGCAATTGAGCAATCCTCTAGTGTTGGTACCGCCAGTTTCGTAGAAACCATTGATTTGTACCTAATAGTTTATGAAAATTCCATTGGTTGCGTATTGAGACAATGTTGCGTGTTTTAAGTGCTATACAAATGGTGCAAGTATACACGTCGCAAGTAATAAATGATAAGTATCGAGTATCGTCTCTATAGAGATTGGCTTAGGCCACTTTGCTTAAGTTATTACAATGTAAAAGAAATAATATTAAAGATGATGAATATCAAGTAAAATAAACTAAACAAAATAAAGAAAATAGAAATGAGTAATCGATTTAAGAGAGTAGGCCGGGTTATCGTGAGTCATGGCGTGATAGTTGAATGGACCGTCGTGGTAACTGATCGCAAGAGTAACTTAATCGCTCATCAATTGAATCCAATCGGATAGCCTCAACAATTCTGCGATTGCCTGGGAAAATGGGCGACAACCTTCAAAGTTTGGCGAAGCATTCTTCAATGGCTTCTCGTAATCCCTAACTCGAAATATTGTTAATTATGCATGCCTTGGTAATACATCCATGCGTTAACCAAGGGTGAACAACAATCGATCTTGCGCTCCTTTTAGCCATTGAAATTCCTAACTTATCCCTAAGTCGAATTAGTCTTCACCATCGATTGATTGAATAAAGACCATGCTCATTTATTTCTGGAATCTAACTCTCCCGATATTAGATAAATAGATGAATTCACGAAATCTTCTCCCAATTCACTCGCAAAATTAAGAACCAAGAATGAACAAACTTTGAATTAAAATTACAAACTCAAATACTTACACAAATCCAATCATTCTCATAACCACAAAAACACAATAACCCAAACCAAATTACATTAATTCATGGCTGGGTTCGAAAGATACACAAAGGAAAAACTCCTAGCCATGAATCGAATGAAATAAAGAAGAAAGAAAAAAGAAGATGTTGAACAACCCTAGTTTTCTCTCCAAATCAAACTCTCTTCCAAGTAGGCGGCTAGGGTTTCTTTATATAGGAGATGGCTAGGTCAAAGTCTTTCTTGAGGAGGAAGTTAAGTTGGAATTAAATAGAATATAAGAAATAGATCTCTTTTATTATATATTTATTCCTCCAAAAATTTCTCCTAAAACTTTTGGAATTTAATCCCCTTTTGATTTCCAAGAACTCCTTAATAATTGGAGTCTATATCTCCATCAAATTCCTCTTGTTAATCTAGATTTTGGGAGATTTATCCCTTGAATTTCGATTATCATCCACAGTTGGGCAGATTTATCTCGAATTGCCTGGGCAACTAGTTCGGCAAGTCCTTCCTTATTCTCTTGAATTACCTCGGCAATTTGCACTTTGCCACGGCAATCCTAACCTGCACAAAATAAAGCACCAAAGCAGCGACTTTTCCACGAAAAACTAACAAAATGTAATACCAAGCTCATGAATCAAGGAAACTAGGAAATTATGCATGAATGCCTATGAGTGCAACTAAAATGAGCCTAAGTCTAACAATAATATGAGTAAAAAAGACAAGAAAAATAGTACTTTTACACACTTATCAAACAACATGACAGTACTAGAAGAAAAAAATGCGATATATTACATGAGCAAGTTCACTGATTGTGAAACCAGATATTCTTCAATTGAAAAGCTATGATGTGCTTTGGTATGAGCGGCTAAAAGGCTCAGACAATATATGTTATATCATACTACATAGCTAATCTCGAAGTTGGATCCATTAAAGTTCATGATGGAGGCCCTAGCTTTATCAGGAAGATTGACGCGTTGGCAAATGTTACTATCAGAATTTGACATCCAATATGTGAGCCAAAAAGCAATAAAATGGAGTGTTATAGCCGACTTTTTGGCAAGCTGTGCCTGTAATGATTATGAGGCGTTAAATTTTAATTTTCCTGATGAAGATCTGATGTATATCTTAGAAAATGATGAGGCCCCAACAGAATCTTGGGTCATGAATTTTGACGGTGCTGCAAATGCATTAGGGCGAGTTATTGGGGCAATTCCAGTTTCGCCAGAAGGAAATTATTACCCTTTTACCAGTCGATTGAAATTCTTCTGTACTAATAACATGACAGAGTATGAGGCATGCATAATGGGTCTAAGAGAAGCTATTAAGAGGAAAATATGTACTTTAAGAGTTTTTAGGGACTCTACATTGGTCATTTATCAGATACGTGGTGAATGGGAGTGAAAGGATGCAAAGTTGGTAGAATACCACAAGTTGGTCCTTAAGTTGACCAAAGAATTTGATGAGATCACTTTCAAGTAACTCCCCAGAGAAGACAACCATATGGCTGATGCTTTAGCTACTTTAACGGCCATGTTTAAACCAAGTGAAAGTTCTGAGATGATACCCATCAAGTTACATATGCTAAACTATCCAGCCCATTGTTATGATGTGGAAGAAGAAAAAGATGGTTTGCCATGGTATCATGACTTCTTGCAATATGTAAAATTTTAGCTGTACCCACCATAAGCTACAGAGAATGAGAAGAAAATGATCAGGAAAATGGCATCAGGGTATGTCCTTGATGGAGAAATTTTATACAAAAGAAATCGAGATCAAGTGCTTCTAAGATGTGTGGGTGAAAAAAAACTCAATTAATTATGGAAGAAGTTCATGAAGGAGTTTGTGGAACTCACCCCAGTGGCTTCACCATGGCTAGAAGAATCATGCGTTTTGGATATTAATGGACAACCATGGAAGGGGATTGCATCAACTACTCTCGCAAATGCCATAAATGCCAAATTTATGCTACAAGGTTCATACGCCACCTCAACCTCTTCATGTTATGTCAGCTTTTTGGTCGTTCTCCATGTGGGGCATCGATGTCATAGGTCAGATTCATCTCAATGCGTCAAATAAGTATCGTTTTATCTTGGTAGTCATTGACTATTTCACAAAGTGGGTGGAAGTAGCTTCTTATGCGAATATCACCAGATTTATGGTTTGCAAATTTTTGAAAAAAAGAAATCATTTGCCGGTATGGCCTACCAGAAAGCATCATTACCGATAATGCTTCCAATCTGAATAACAAGATGATTGCCGGAGTTTGTGAGCAGTTAAACATCAAGCATCACAATTCAATGGTATATCGTCCAAAGTTGAATAGGGCAGTATAGGTTGCTAATAAGAATATTAAGAAGATAGTTACAAAAATGACTGACACCTATAAAGATTGGTATGAGAAGCTACCATTTGCCTTAAATACCTATCGAACTTCAGTGCGAACCTCTACTGGAGCAACACCATTTTCGTTAGTGTATGGAGTAGAAGCTATGCTACCAATTGAGGGTGAAATACCTCGCTCCGTGTCTTGATAGAAGCGAAGTTGGAAGAGGCAGAATGGGTTCAAGCAAGATATGACCAACTGAATTTAATTGAAGAGAAAAGATTGAAAGCACTGTGTCATGGGCAGATGTATCAAAGAAGGATGATAAGGGTTTTCGAGAAGAAAGTTAGCCCGAGAGAATTTAAAGAATGTGACTTGGTATTGAGGAAGAAGCTACCAATTCAAAGTGATTATCGAGGGAAATGGGCGCCAAATTGGGATGGACCTTATATTGTGACGAAGGTTTTCTTAGGGGGCATTAATTTTAGCTGAAATTGATAGAGATGAACTCCAGAGCCCGATAAATTTAGATTCAGTTAAAAAGTATTATGTTTGAAGAAGAAAGAAAAAGAAAAAATAAAGAAAAAAATAAGAGAAAAGAAAAGAAAAATGAGGGTTCAAAATGAAAATCCGTAAAGGGCATTTTGAAACCAAATGAGGATTTGAGTTGAAAACCCATAAAGGGCGGCTCAGATGATTTGCAAACGAGATCTTTCACAAAGTTAATTCGCAGGATTTGGGCACCTGGAAGCTTCATATCTTTCTGCGTAATCACTATTTCCAGAGTCTACTCAGCATAGTTGGCGATCAAGACATCTTATGAAGTCACGACAGGAGGAGTTTTGGTCTCTGATATCTGAATGCCTATTCCTTTCCTTGAAATTTCCTTTTGTGTTTGCCACAATACTAATAAAATTTTGTTGTGTAAACCTTCTTCTTTTCCTTCACTGATATCTTTCCCTTTCCATAAGCATTTTGCATTGAAATGAGAACTAATAAGTTTGGCATTATTCTAAAATATGCAAAAGATTTTTTGGCATTACTTTGAAATTTTTTGAAAGAATACCGAAATTCAGAAGTATCTTATAGTCAAGTTTTGGATTTGGGGCATAAAAAACCAACACAAAAATATTTATGGTGGAAATAGGTTTTGCTACAAAGATTTTCATGCAAATAATGCAAAGACCCCTGGAAAAAAAATCAGAGAGTCCTCGAGAGATATTTAGACATCACCTTAAGGCAGCATGTTGTAAGATAGAGATGCCAACACGAGATAGTTCGTCGCCCACGAAAATGAGAATAATTTTACAGATATTGGAGGTTGGGGGCTTTCATTCATGACCACTCAAGAAGGCCTAACATCGAATATCGACGATAGCATAATAACGAGAATAGTTTTACAGACCTTGGGAGAACAACATGATTCTAAGAAGCTTGTCACCGAACATTGATGTATCAACTACAATGATAGTTTGACAAAGGCCAAAAGAGTGTTGAAGAATATGAGGATAAAGTCAATCCTTCCAACCAAGAATACAAGATAACTGGATTGAATGGGCAAATGTGAAAAAGATCATATGTTCTCTATAAAGCAAAGAAGTACTAAGAATGAGAATGGTGAAGCAGAGATGATGGAGATGACTATCTATGATTATTTTGTCAAACATTGTAGCATACAATAGTAATATTCAGATGATTTGCCATGCATTAATATTGGCAAGCCAAAGCATCCCATGTATATTCCCATTGAGCCTTATTCTTTGGTGTTCTTGCAACGTTGTACCCATGATGAACCAATGATGCAGCCTGGTGGTGTTTTGTTAAACTCTAATTTTACCCAAATTGAAAGACGTGTCCTACAGTTCCCGAGGTTAAGAGTAGGCAATGGTGAAGATTTCTTTCCAAGGAATGGTTAGTGGAATTTTAACAATAAGAAATTGGTAAAGCCAACTAGGATTAAAAGATGGGCGGTTGTTGACTTTTCTGCTCATTGTGATCCTAGTAGACACTGTGCAAAGTCTTGTTCAATGAAAGGAACTCACATCAGGTCTCCATTTGAGGAGATGGACCAGAATAGACACTTACAATCTGTTGCTAGAATTGAGAAAATGTTTGAGATAATATGATCCAAGAAAACTAATTCTAATATAAGGATTATAAAAAGCAAAAGTGACATGCATTCATGACTAGGCATCCCTAGGGGCATGTTCATTATAGCCATAGCATGTTTTTGAATTTCGACAGGTATAGAACCCGCTTATCCATCCAAGCATAAGGAGGATGGAACCCTTTTCAATCTGCTTATCTATTCGAGCACGAGGAGAATAAAACCCGCCTATCCATTTGGGCATTTGGAGAATGGAATTCACTTATCTATTCGAGCACGAGGAGAATAGAACCCGCTTATCCATTCGGGCGTTTGGAGAATGGAACTTGCTTATCTATTCGAGCACGGGGAGAATATAACCAGCCTATCCGCTTGGGCATTTGAAGAATGGAACTTGCTTATCTATTCGAGTACGAGGAGAATAGAACCCGTCTATCCGTTCGGGAGTTTGGAGAATAGAACATGCTTATCTATTCGAGCATGAAGAGAATAGAACTTACCTATCCTTCGGGCGTTTGGAGAATGGAATCTGTTTATCTATTTGAGCACGAGTTAGAATAAAACCCACATATCCGTTCGAGCGTTTGGATAATGGAATCTGTTTATCTATTCAGGCATGAGGAGAATAGAACTGGCCTATTCGTTCGGGCATTTGGAGAATGGAATCCACCTATTTGTTCAAGTGTTGACGGTTCGATAAATGGCGAAATTCAGTGTCCTTATGTTCTTTGGTCTATTCTTGTTTCACCGGAATGACCAAAGAGGGGCAGATGTTGTCACTGAATTTTCACCAAGTTTTTTGTTCTTGTTTTGTTATATCAATATCATAGTTGAAGTATGGTCTATGGTTTAGTAACACGACTCATACATGCATTGTGTACATTAATAGCATGGTATAGCATTATAATAAGATAGTTTGCCTTTTTTGTTTCATATATGGTTAATTGGTTTTAAGTTAGAGTTCATTGCATTGTTGATTAACAAATAAAAATAGGTCATTTAATAAATAGAGTTTATTTTACTCAAACCCATTGTTTTTCTAGTTGCACAAATAAAGAGTCTAGTCCATTACAAAAATAATAAAGAGTCTAGTCCATTACAAAAAATAAGCATAGAGTCCATTACAAAAAATAATAAGCATAGAGTCCATTACATAAGGGCCTACTCGGCCCGATTATGGTTAATTTACAAAGGCCCGTTTGGCCTAGTTTTAAAGCTGAAGCCCTAAGGGCCCTAACCTTTCTTGTTTCTGCGTAGTTGAAGAAGGGTCGTTGGATCAATGGAGATCAGATCCAATGGTGTAGAGATGATTTTCGGGTTGGACACAAAATCCAAATAGACTTCTATCCTGACCGTTAGATCAAAGAGTGATCAAACGGTCTGGATTGCTCCAAAGCCAGTCATTTGGATCATCACGCGCGCGTGGCGGCCACACACTTGTTCGTTCAGCTTCCAGTGGACGTTTCGACTTCTTTGGCAAAATTCAGGCCGGCTCTTGTTGCTCCGATTACTCCTGTCGGTGGTGATGTTGCCATTTGAAGATTATCAGAGACAAAAACAAAAAGGAAAAATTAACATCAGATTAAAGAAAGGGAATTAAACCCTAAATCGAAGCCCTAGCTAGAACCAAATCAGAAGCAAAATGGGAGAGGCTAATCCCTAAATCAAAGTTGAGGCAAGAATCAAGCTAAATCAAATTCAAAATAGAGGCAAATCGCGAGTCAACAGCAAATAGGCCTAAAATCAGAGCCAAGATAGAAGCCTTTTAGATGATAATTAGGGATTCATGCTTGGAATTCAAGCATTGTTGTAACTATAAATAGCACTGTAAAATGCATGTAACACCACGAAATGATTCACAAAACACAAAGCATACAAAAAACATTCGGATTTCCAAGAAAGCAATTGTAATTGAAGTTTCAAATGAATAAAGAAGCAAGCTGTTCGTTTCTGGTAATTTTTCTTTTTATATTCAAAGTTTTTTAAAATAAAGAAAGGGATTGTTTTTACCTCTGTTTTTAAAAGCGTCGTCGTGCATGTTAGCTCTGGTAAAGTTCTGATGATCTAAATCTGATTTGGGGCTCGTCGAAATTTGAAAATTTTAAAGTGAAAAGGGTTAGTTTTCGAAATTGAAAATCGTTTTTGAAAAATGGATGTTTTTCACCGCCGATAATAGTAGCTAGCGCCAATCAATGGCGGCCGACACGGTGAACAAACCCTACGGCCACCGTGGATGAAACGGCGTAGAAGAGAAAAGACAGAGAGCATATTGAGAGAACGGGGAAAAAGCTTTTGACTGGTTTAAACAAAATAAATTTTTTTTTATAATTTTAATTTTTATAGTGATCCATGAACCGACCCGTACCCGGCTCATAACTCGCGCCCTACTTCCTCGGATCTTATATCGTGGCTCTTGAGTTTTGAATCCTTTGAATTTAGTCCTTTTATTTTGAAATTAAGCACTAGATTTTCAATTGCTTCAGAGTTAGCCCTTACATTTTGTTTTTCTTTTAATTTAACACCTAACCGAAAGTTTTATTCTAAAAATCTTTTAAAAATAAATTATCCATTTCTTTATTTTAAATTTATTTCTCTAGTTATTTAATTTAAGCAATTTATTTATTTCCTTGTTTTCTTTATGTGAACATGTGTGTATGCTTAAAACCATAGGGCTAGGGTCTTTGAAAATTAGATTAGAACCTTGTTTGTTGAAAAAATTTCTTCTTGTGGAAAATAAAACACACTTAAAATATCGTAACTTTAACAATTAAAATGAATTTAGACATTTCTTTAGGGTTTAATATAAATAAGTCTTAATTCTAAAAAAAAGTTAACACGCTTAATTTTTCTTTGGTTTGTTTAAAAAGTAAAAACTTAATTAGTGCAGTGTCTTATCAAATGAGAATGACGGGTTAGCGTTAGGAGTGTTGGCGGTGATTGGAGTTCATTTCTCGGGTGATAAGGTCGTTAAAATAGATTTATGCTCATTAAACGGACGAATCAATTGAAATCCTTGTGAACTTGCAAATTCTAGTTTTTAAAGTACTTTTTTTAAAATCAATTAGGTATCAATTTTTGGGCGATGTGAGGGTGCTAATTCTTCCCGCACGTAATCGACCCCCGAACCTATTTTTTGGTTTTCGTAGACTAAAATGTTATTTTGATAAATAAAATATTTTATTAAAATAACCCTTTTTTAAAAAGTGATCTAATCACACTTTTTTTAAAAAGATTGGTGGTGACTCTGTGTTTTCTTAAGTTTTCCAAATAACGTCAAAACCTTCTTAAACAACGGTTACGATAATATTATTCTTAATATATTATTGTTGTCCATGCCCATAATAATATTGGACTAAGAACATTCAAGAATAACTATATTATTTAAAGACTTTACTATAATTCAATTTATTTATAAATGTGCAGAATAAGACTGAAATAATAATAATAATAATGGCTTTATATTAATAAATAAGATAAAATAAGTATGTTTTTTACAACCATCTCATGATTGGTCTTTGGGCATACTCCAACAATCTCCAACTAGCACTAAGACTAATCACTCTTGTATCTAATACCAAGAGACTTAGTGTGACGTTCATGCTTTTGCTGTGTCAGAGGCTTTATCAGTGGATCGGTGATATTGTCATCCGTTGGTACTATGCATATTTCTACATCTCCTCGATCAATGACTTCTCGAATGAGATGGTAACACCTAAGTATGTGTTTGGATCGCTGGTGAGATCTAGATTCTTTTGCTTGTGCGATGGCTTCGTTGTTGTCACAACATAGATCTATAGCATTTGATATGCTGGGCACAACCCCTAGTTCATATATGAACTTTTTAATCCAAACAACCTCGTTTGTAGCATTGCTTGTTGCAATATACTCGGCTTCTGTTGTAGAATCTACTACTATATCTTGCTTTGAACTTTTCCAGCTTACAGCACCTCAATTAAGAAAAAACACAAAATTCGATTGCGATTGAGAATCATCTTTATCAGTTTGGAAGCTTGCGTCAATATAACCTTTTATACTTAGCTCTTTCTCACCTCCATACATAAGGAATGTATCCTTAGTTCTTCTTAAGTACTTAATGATGTTTTTTACTACAACCCAATGACCCTCACCGGGATCTACTTGGTACCGACTTGTCATATTTAGTGCATATGATACATCCGGACGTGTACATAGCATGGCATACATGATAGATCCAATGGTCGAAGCATATGGAATCCTACTCATGTGCTCTCTCTCTCTTGAGGCGTTGAATGATACATTTCCTTTGAGAGTGAAATATCATGTCTCATAGGTAATAATCATCTTTTAGATTCTTCCATACTAAATCTTTTTAGCAATTTATCTATGTATGTATTTTGACTTAGTCCTATGAGTCATCTTGATCTATCTATATAGTTCTTGACTCCTAATATGTAGGTTGCTTCACCCAAGTTTTACATAGAAAAACATTTTCCTAACCAAGCCTTACAGACTGTAAGGTAGGTATGTCATTTCCTATTATTAGTATGTCATCCACATACAATACCAAGAATGTGATAGTGATCCCACTAGTTTTCTCGAAAACACATGGCTCATCTTCATTTTCGATAAAACCAAATTCTTTGATTGGATCATTAAAACGAAGATTCGAACTTTGAGAAGCTTGCTTCAACCCCTAAATGGATCTTTGTAGCTTGCATACTTTTCGAGCATCTTTTGGATCGACAAAACCCTCAAGTTGTGTCATGTACACATTCTCATCTAATTTTCCATTAAGGAAAGAGGTTTTGACATCCATCAGCCAGATTTCATAATCATAAAATGCAGCTATTACAAGCAATATCCAGATGGATTTAAACATAGCAATAGGGAAAAAGTTTCATCATAGTCTATACCATAAATCTGACGAAATCCCTTAGCGACCAATCGCCCTTTGTATATTTGTACATTTCCATCCATGTCGGTCTTCTTTTTGAAAATCCATTTAAACCTTATGGGTTTAATCCATTCGGGTGGGTCAACCAAAGTCCACACTTGGTTTTCTGACATGGAATCCATCTCAGATTTCATGGCTTCTAGCCATTTTTCAGAGTTTGGGCTCACAACTGCTTCCTGATAAGTCTTAGGCTCATATTGATCAATGAGGAGAACATCACCATGCAATGTGATGAGAAATCCATATCTCTCAAGTGCATTGCGTTCTCTCATAGAACTTCGCAGTGGTTGTGTTTTAAGAACGATTGGATGTTCTTCAACTATTTGTGAAACTTGTTGTTGTTCAATCTCTGGTTCAGTGATCTGCGGTTGATTTTTAATTTCCTCAAGTTCAATATTTCTCCCACTTTTTGTTCTGAAAACAAATTCTCTTTTGAGGAAGACTCATGTTAAAGCAACAAACACTTTGTTCTCGGATGGATTGAAGAAATAATATCCTTTAGTTTCTTTAAGATATCCCACAAAATTACACTTATGAGATTTGGGTTCGAGTTTTTTAGACATCTGATATTTAACATAAACTTCGCATCCCCAAATTTTCATAAAAAGACATACTATGACGCTTCTCAGTCCATATCTCATATGATATCTTTTGAACCGATTTAGACGGAACACGATTTAGTGTGAAAGCAACAGTTTTTAATGCATGTCCCCAAAAGGAAGTTAGAAGATCAACATGACTCATCATTGATCGAACCATGTCTAACAACGTTCGATTTCTCCTTTTAGAGACTCTATTATGTTGTGGAGTACCAGGAGGTGTAAGTTGTGAGACAATACCATATTCTTTAAGAAGTTCATCAAACTCTAAGCTTAAGTATTCTCCTCCTCGATCTGATTGAAGAGCTTTGATGCTCTTTCCTAGTTGGTTTTGTACTTTATTCTTAAATTCCTTGAACTTTTCAAGTGCTTCATATTTATATGCATTAGGTAAACATACCCATATCTACTAAAGTCATCAATGAAAGTAATGAAGTATTGAAACACTCTTATGGCTTATGTATTTATTGATCCATATAGATCACTATATATTAGGCCTAATAAATCACCTGCTCGCTCGTTTTTACTGTTAAAAGGTGATTTGGTCATTTTTCCCATTAAGCAAGGTTTGCATATATCAAGTTGTTCGAAAAAAAAAGAATCCAAAAATCTATCTCTATAAAGTTTTGATATGTGTTTCTCACTTATATGACCCAAGCGACAATGTCAAAGATAAGTTTGATTAGAGTCATTTGTTTTTGATCTTTTCGTATTTATATTATATATGGAATTGTCTTGATCTAAGATATAGAGGTCATTTATTAAATGTGTCGTACCATAAAAACATTATTCAGATAAAAGAAACAACTATTATTCTTAATAATAATCTCAAAACCAATCTTGTCCAAACAAGAAATTGAAGTAATGTTTTAGTCAAACTAGGTACAAAATAACAATCATCTAAAACAAGTCCACTAGTTAATGACAAAGTATATGTTCCTATAGCTAATGCAACAACTCTTGCTCCATTTCACACTCGTAGGTCCATATCTCATTTTGCAAACTTTTTACTCATTTTTAGTCCCTGTACAGAAGTACAAATGTGAGAACCACAGCCGATATCTAATACCCAAGAAAGAGATGTTGATATATTAATATCAATAACATAAATACTTGATTTGGACTGTCCATTTTCTCTTGCCTTCTTGATGTCCTCAAAATAGACATGGTAGTTTCTCTTCCAATGTCCAGGATTGTTGCAATGGAAACACTTTCCTTCTTTTGAAACTCCACATTTGGGTTTCAATGTAGCATTTCCTTTGTTGGGCATTGGCTTTGCCTTGGTGTTGGACTTTCCTTTTCTGTTATCCTTTCGGACCATCATAATAGGTTTGCAGCCAATCTTTTTCATGTTATTCTTTGTTGTTCTTAATAGACCAAGCAACTGAGGCAATGATTTGTTGATTTCATTCATATTGAAATTAAGAACAAACTGATTAAAACTATCTGGGAACGATTGCTGGATAACATCAGTAGCCAATTCAACACTTAGAGGGAAGCCCAACTTTTCCAGGGTCTGAATGTACCCTATCATTTTGAGGACATGAGTTCCCATTGTAGTTCCCTCAACCATATTGCATCAAAACAAAGCCTTAGAGGTCTCATACCTCTCTTGACGAGCTTGCCCCTCATATAATTCCTTGAGATTTTTAACCATTTCATAGAGAACCATGTCCTCATGTTGCTTCTGAAGCTCAAGGGTCATGGTCGCAAGCATCCAACATCTACCATGTCACTTGAATATTTTTCAAAGGCTTCTAATTTATCTTTGGAGGCATCATCTGCTGGATTTTTAGGGGCAGGTTCTTCGATGACAGATAGTTTCCATTATTATTTGAGGACAATCTTCAAATTGTGGAACCAGTCAAGGAAGTTCAAGTCATTCAATTTGTCATTCTCAAGGACAGATCGCAATGATAATGAGTTTGAATTTGCCATAATAAATCTACAATGATAAAATATGATTTATAAGTACCTTTTATTATGTTTATAAAGTAATAACATTCCCACTGTTAAAAAAACCTTTAAATTAAAAAACTTACCAAAAGTATTTCTAGTGGTAAGGATCCATATTTCATTTCATCTTAAGTCAGCTTTGGCTTTACTCCTAGAATTCAATTATTTAGGTAAGCAACACTTGCTAATTACATCTCATGTAATTCCTATATTTGGTGAACAACTATTGTTCTTAATCATATTATGATTATCCAGATCATTAGCCTTTAGGTTTCTAATCTCATTAGAACAACCCAGTTTAACCAATATTACAACCAGTAAATATCACTTGCTTATTCTTTGCGTTTAACCAAGATAGATATGTGTACTTCGCTTTAGCAGAACCTACATATTACTGATCGAGGTTTTTAACGAGGGCTAATATTGGTGGATGGCTATTAATTAAATATGAAGGGTTTTTTGTTAAATTAATCTCACCGTTCTACTATGATCTAATTAGTTACCACCATGCTAAAAAACATACATTGTATCACATACATTGTATCACATACATGTAAAACAGTAAATATAAATGCAGTGGTTATAGCCCGTAAAACTAAGGTGGCCCATCCCAAGCCAATCGGAGAACCAAGAATACTAAAGATAGAACTTGATTCCCAAGCATCTAATACACATTTGATCGGCACATCATTATGCTCCTTTGATCTACGCTTTCTCCGTAAATATTACAATTTTTTCAGAAACTCGTTTTACATACGAGGGAGTAAGATGGGAAGAAAATTACAATAGAAGAAAGAAAGGTACGACACGTGGGTCGTATTTATATAAAACCAAAGTAAATAGGCTATTGGGCTATAACCATGCATTTCAAACACCGTGCATATCATCCAAAACATACATATGTTTTATCCGATGCTGCCCCAGTCTGCTGGGAAAATTTTAAATTTTGGCACTTTGATTACTATAGAAAAACCTCACGATTTGATAACTTTTATCAATAGATTCATGTTTTTGGGATTTTTCAATCCTTAAGATTTTTTGCACTGGAACAACCATTATTCCTCAGCCAAAATGATTTGCTATCAAAACCACATGTTCATCATGTTAACAATTAACATATGAACATTAAAACCTTACAGCAACAAACATATGATTAACGTTTAACCATCGGTTGTAAAAACTTATTTAAAACATATGAACATATTAACCGCGACTGGATTCAATTTCATTTTTTTGCATAAATATCGTATACTCGTCAAAACAGGAAAAACAAAACATGCATCTCATACAAAAACATCATCCAAGTATTTAAGTCCGAATTCATATCGTACAAGTGGCTCTGATACCACTGTTAGGAAACGCTGGTACACCCCATAACGCAGTAGAAAAATTATCCGACGTATTTCACCAATGATATATGTACGAGGAACGAATCCGGGCTGAAAAGTGATGAAACGTTACCTTAATTAAATCTGAAACTGCATGGAGTTAGGAGAATCCAATTCTTCCAGCACGATATCGTATCCAAGTCGTCACAATAACGTTTCGGCCTCTACCCAGTTCACCCGAACAAAACGAACAATATTTTCTCTTCTCTAATTGTTAGAGAGGCTTTTTGCAAAAAGCATAATTGGCTTCTAGACCTTATGCCTTTATATAGCATTCAAAACTCTAATTCTAATTAAATTTGGATTATTTAAATATACAATATATTTAACTAAATATAATTAAATATGTAGAATCTGATTCTACTTCAATTATGTTTCTTTAGGGATATATATATATATTTTAATAGTATCTGATAAGTACAATAATTATCTAGTATTAAAATATATATAAACGAAACTATCTATAATTACAATAATCATAATAATTTTAGTTTTTACTTATTCCGTGCACAACAAGTTTGTACATATGCTATATAGTCGATATTTGTTCGTTTCAATCATAGGGTGTGACCCTTGTAGGTTCATGCAACGTTAGCAGTAATATCTAGAACAATTCTAATATTACAAACAATGGGTGACATCTAGCAATACATCATTGCTACCTAAGTTACAGGAAGTCGTGGTTTGACATAACCTTTTTTCGTGATTAACTCTTTTCATGTATTACATCATTTTGTCATTATATCTAGATCGGACACAAGTCATGGAATAGTCACACTTGTATAGTTCATCTAATATTTCTTGATATCTTGAGTAAACTACTATAAACGAATAACTATGATATCTCAGATCAATTTATTCGAGCATGGCTATGCATTTCTAGTCTCACTCAATCAAGTGGCCTGTGATACTACTCCTATTATGTAGGAGGGACAAATCCTATCTTGATCAACCATATTCCGCTACATAGATTGCGACATATCCAATATCAGTCTTTATAGTGTAGTCAGTTACAACACATTTGACAGCATCAAAACAAGTCACTCACGATGTTGAAATAATGATGATCTCAAGTCTGAGGATCTTACATGTAGTTATCACTATGAGCAATGTTGTAACTGTCACATAATAATCCAATAAACATGCTCATAGCGGGTTAGTCCAGTATGTCATTTTCTAACACATACTTATGTATTGATTTTGACATCTCCATGTCAATGACAATATTTTGTCATCAATCAACTACATATTAGTCTTAATATATTATTATTGTTCATGCCCACAATAATACTCGACTAAGGACATTCAATAATAACTATATTATTCTAAGGACTTTATTATAACTCAATTTATATATCAATGCACATAATAAGTCTGAAATAATAATAATAGCTTTATATTAATAAACAAGATAAAATAAGTATGTCTTTTACAACCATCTCATGATTGGTATTTGGGCATACTCCAACATATAGGGCCTCCCATTAGCAGGGCATGAACCAGGTTTAAGGATGATGGCATGGTCATGTGACCTTTCTGGGGGCGTTCCCTTTGGCTCCTCAAATACTCCTTTGTAGTCCTCCAATACTTCTCAAATATGTATTTTTGTCTCTTAGCTTCTGTAATTTCTTCTCTGTAATGAGTTTTAAAGTTGGTTGTTTATTTCCCTCATACAATAGTACCTTCTTTCCATCTTTTTCAAAACTCAAAGTCATCTCTTTAAAATCCATTGAAATGGGGCTATATTTTCTCATCCAGTCTACCCCCAAAACCATATAACTGCCTCTTATCTTCAGGACTCTGAAATCATGATCAAAGAGCTGCCCTTGCATTTTTCATGCCAACTGATTACTCCTTGCTAAGCTGTACAATTTCTCTCCATTAGCTACAGTTATGGCTAATGGGTGAGTTTGCACCACCTCCATTCCTTCCTTAGCCTATATTAGTGTTATGAAACTGTGGGTGCTTCCACTGCCACAAGTATGCTCACTGGTCTTCCTTTAATTACCCATTGAATCCTCAATGTGTTGTACCCTATGTTACCAGTCAGGGCATTCATGGAGATCTCTAGATTCACATCTCCTTGCACCTCACCTTCTGGAGCATCCTTATCCATCTCCTCTTCCACTTCTTCAGTTTCTTTAAGAATTTTTCCTCCTCCATCAAATTCAGTTGTTTTACCTTGCACTGATGCCCTGTTATAAACTTTTCCCCACATCGAAAACATAGGTTATGGGCTATTCTATACTCTATTAAGGACTGGTTGTTGGGTGATTGCACCTGGAATTTCTTTAGGGCACTGGTAGAGTTGAGAACTCTCTGTGTAGTAGTGAAGGTGGTACTGTTTCCCTTGCTTTGGTACTTCTGCTTTCTATTCTCCACTTCCAAGGCCAATTCATAAAGCTGGGCTTGCCTAAAGGCAACAACTAAGGTTTTTGGGTCATGTACCTTAACCTTGTGTTTCATTTCCTCCTTTAATCCACTTATGAAACTGGATACAAAATATCATTCTCTTACATCAGGATTGAGTTGTATAAGGTATGGCTTCAATTCCTCAAATTTGGTTTGATAATCCTCCACAGATCCCTTCTAGTGTAACTTATTAAACTGGGTAAACTACATAAATCATCACTCAACTTTGGCTGCACGCCTATTTTGGTCACTCAACTTTCAAAACGTGCAATTTACTCACTCAACTTCACAAATCGAACATATATAGTCACTCCTCCTTTAATTTGATAACGTCGTTACGATGTGGACTATTTTATTATTATTTCTATTATAATATAGTAAATTTATTAATATTTAATTATAAATATAATTTAAAATTAAAACCCCATTTGCCCAGATAGCAGTCACCTCTTGTCGATGTCATCGCCGTTGAGTTTCAAAATTAGCATCTCCATTGACCGACTACCATCCCTACTTGCTCCACAAACCATAAACCATCATAGCTTAGGGAACCAGAAATAGCTGACCTATAAATCTGAACCCTCATTACTCCACCATTAGCCTCTCTGGATCATCACCTTCCAGCATCATCACCACTAATTGACTGCCATCCACACTTCCTTCTCAAATTAGCATCGTTGCAATCTCCAATTTCACTGCAACAAAAATTAAAATCTAAATAATTAAAATACAATTCGTTGTTATTCAACGTTCACAACGACCATCAATATTTCATGAACTTTGCCACGGCAAAAATGGAATCCACCTATAAGTATCATTGATAAACTAAAATGGGATTTGGGTCTTCTTCAAAATCGATTGAAACCATCTCGAAATTCTTTGATTATTTTTGAGTTGTTGGGGTGATAAATTAGTTATTGTGATTCTTGAAACAGAAAGTCGTTAATGGGGGTTTAGGTATTCAAAATCAAAAGGAGATGCCTTTTAGCATTCTTCCAGTTCTGTTTACAGTTTGAACAATAAACTCTATTTCTCTAAAGTCACCGGATCGATCAACTGGCAAGTTTATATGGAGGGACAAACGTTGTTTCGACCACCGACGACGGTGGAGTAGGAAACGTTATGGAATATTTTGACAGAGAAGACTGAGGCAAAAGTGTTTATCACTTTTGCGTGGTAGCAGATAAAGCTAAATGGGATTGAGAGATGATTGGGTCGGGGGTTGGAATTTAGGTATTTTTAGAGATTTTAATTGTTTTATTATAAATTATATTTATAATTAAATATTAGTAAATTTATTATATCATAATAAAAATAATAATAAAATAACCCACGTTATAACAACATTATCAAATAAACAATAGAGTGACAAGTATGTTTAATGTATAAAGTTGAGTGAGTAAATTGCACGTTTTAAAAGTTGAGTGACCAAAATAGGTCTGAGAGCAAAGTTAGATGATAATTTATGTAGTTTACCCTATTAAACTCCTTTATAATATCATTCAAGTTTTTGTCTGCAAACCTGTGGCATAGATCAGCCACAAAGTCATGCCATGTAACCTTATGCTTTTACGTAATATAACTATCAAACCACATCTCTGCCCTGCCTGTGAGATACATAGCAGCAACTTCCAATTTTCCTTCCTCAGGAATATAAAAAAAAAAAAAATTCCACACTTCCTCCCCTAGCTCCTAAATTTTTTTTTATCAAAAATGTGCAATTCCGTCTTAGGTTTAAGATTAAGGGTGCTTCAGATTTCGCTTGAATATTTTCTTTCTAATTGACAAGGTGCTTGAAGAAGGGGAGTATCCTCTTTTTCAGACCACTAGCCCCTTAATTTCAATTTTTCAACATGTAATTATGTATCTTGTAGTTTTGAAGCTAATAATCCAGGTTCATCTAGCTTCATCGAACATCTTTCCTTATCATCAAGAATGGTAACTTGCACAGGTTTCTTACCTTCCTGTTTTGTTGGACTACTGACAGATAATTGATGAAGCTTCTCAGGGGTGATAGGCTCCATACTCTTGGCTTCTTTGGTCAACAGTCCAATAATTTTCTTTAAATCTGCTTGCGTTTTTTCGATTTTAATTTCAAACTGATCCGTTCTGTTTTTTCAGGTTTTTTTGTCAACTTTTATTCAAATAGGTCCACACTCTCGGCCATTTGTTGATTTTTCTTTAGTTTTTCCAAAGTGATTGTGGATCAAAGACCTGACTCTGATTACCAATTATAACAACTGAGCTTAGATAATTAAAGAAAAGAAAAGGTTTCAAAAGCAGAAGAATAGATTTCAGGAGAGAAAGATCTGTTTTTTTCATTTCAAAGATAAGGTTGCCGTTACAAAAATTCCTCACATATACTGCCTGTACAATCTAACAGAAATTATTGACAGCTGGCTCTACGGTTCCAAGTTTCCAAGAATCCGCTCCATCAGCATCCACAATAGCTAGCTAGGCTCGGTTGACTGGGCTTGCAGGTCCTTATCTATCACGTGGTCATTAAAATTGTCATCTGAGGCCTCTTTAATAACAAGCAATGATACACGCTGTCGTTTTCTTTGTCTCTCTTAATTCCTCACGTGCTCTCTTAGCCCCATTCATCTCAGATTCAATCCCAATTTCCTTCGAGTTCTTCTTTGGAATCCTTAACTCATTCGAATCTCCTCCCAAGGCCATGACATTTTCCGGATAGAATCGGGTTTTCGGGATTCTGTTCGGTTTACCCATTTTTTGTTTTCGATGTTTTCGCGGTGATCAGATACATCACCACGCATGCATGATGCATGCATTAAATGTATATAAGAATTCAAGAGAAGGATAGAAAGATGGGTCTTCTTTTGTCTGTTAACGTGACGTGCCTCAGAAAATCAGTTTGTTTGAATCTTAGGGAATTGCCGAATTGCTATTATTGCTTATGTTCTTTTCTATGCTGCAGTCGATTCCCTTTCTTTTCAGAGTTTGGGAAGATAAATCTCGTTTGCCTTTAATCAATCTTAGTTGCCACACTGATTTGGATTCTGGGTTTTGTTTAATGTTGGGATTGGAATTTAAGGTTGCCTTTGCATTTTGCTGTTTATGTCAGTTTTCTTTTTTAGGCTTAAAACACTGGAACTTTTGGATTTTTCTCCTTATTTATCCATCTTCTTATCTCTTCTTTATCTTTTCTTGCTACTACTCTAGTTTGGTAAGAGTTGCCCTTATGTTTGTCTCTGTCATTGCTTGAATTGCTGCAGAAAAAATATACAGAAATTCGTATCTTTGTAACTTCAGGGTTTCACGTTTCCTGCTCTGTTTCTGGGTTTGTCATTGTCAATTGCATGAAATTACTCTGGTTTTACCTTGTTCTTATTCCTGCAGGTTTTTAAGCTGGAATGATTTCTTGTATGGACTTTAGCAAGTGGAAAGGTTTCACCAAGGAGGGCTAAATTCTCTACAATTATGGAGAGAGTTTATGAATTGTCGAATGGAAATGGACCGACTAGTAATGGCCACATGGTCGCGAGGCACTCTCCTTACAAGTCATTGTCTAAGGGATCGTTACGATGGCTCGATGTAAGAGTTTTCTATGTTAGAGTAAGCAAGTGTGGGACTGATGATGAATCAACTCCTACATACCTCACTCTAAATCATGTTCCGTTGAATCCCGAAACGCTTCTCGAAGTAAATGGTGTTAGAACTGCCATCTATTCTGATGGTGCATCGACCCTTCTTAGAAGGGACCGGCTAGACAAAAAATCCGAAGAGGCCACTTTTGTGAGCACGGATAGCATAAGGCTGACAGGGAGTGCGAAATTTGAGGTTTTTAATAAGGATGCTCTTCTGCTATCTGGGGTTTTAGAGTTGTGTGAGAGCAACGGTTGCCCCAAAGAGTCGAGAGGAAGTGGCCTGGTGTGGAGCATGAACTGTGAATCAGCTATAACTTCAGTCACTGGTTTTCTCAAGGCCAAACAATATCACAGTCCAGGTTCAGTTTCACCCACAGCTGAGGTCTATGTTGCTGAGTCATTCTCAGGCAATCCAATTATATTAACTAGAACTTTGCAGCCTAGTTTACTGAAGAAGCAAATGAGAGGGATGCTGGATTCGATACCAGAGTATGAAGCAGGTGAAGATCAGAAAGAAGTTAGCCCTTTGCAGGTATTTAACATTTGAATTTCAAGCTCTTCAAAAAAATCTGACCGGTTCCCCCTTCGCTGCTCAACTGATATGTTATCCTAGCCATTCATCATATGCTACAAATATACCCTAAATTGTTCATCGTTTAACAAATCTCCTTACTAAGAATCAATCTTGCCTTTAAATAGACTTTCAACTCAAAAGGTAGTACTCGAACTAAGCTGTGTACGACATTGTTAACACTTTACCTAATACAGTACTGGCACAGTTGCGTACATTTATTTCATTTCCTATGTCAGTAATCCTTTGTTCAGTTCATACAATGCCTGCACATTCTGTTTTATTATATCTGTATATTTGCCTTGGATACTAGTAATTGCCTTCGAAAGGGTAGAGAAGGCTTGAATATCATGTTGAGGTCAATCTCATTAAAAATTTATCATGCTGTTTACAACTTAAAGGTTCGGGAAGAAATTGTCCTGCCGTATTGTCTTTGCTTCTTTGAGGTATCCTTCTGCGCCTCAAACATCCCTGAGTGGTAATTATTTGGCACAAAGATCTGTTAATTAGTTGAAAGCTAACGACACAAGTGACTCGGTCTCGGAATGTAGTTTAACTTTTTGCACCAACATACCGGTTTAGCACCTGGATTCTAGTTTGATACTCGGTAATTCAACTATTATGCGTCTATTGGAGTTGTTATGTCTTACCTCTCTACTGTTGAACCTGAGGTTTATCCAATTGGCACTAGAGTTCGAACCGAGCATCTGCAACCCTGTTATCTATTTCCGGTCTGTGACCCTGTTTTGTACCAAGAAGAAATAATAAAGCCTACTTTACATAGCGACTGTGCAAGTGCCAACTATATTGATGTGTTCATATACTTGAATCACAAAAATGTATGTCTGACTTAACATTCTGCTTTTCATTTCTCTCTCCTTTTTTACAGATACCGGATTACTTGAATCATAAATCAGAAGGTGAAGACCGCAGCTATGTGTATTCAGGGGTGGATTATATTGATGGTGAAGATGGGGAGCTGTCTTGGTTCAATGCAGGTGTGAGGGTGGGAGTCGGAATAGGCCTCAGCATCTGTGTTGGAATCGGGTTAGGAGTAGGTTTGCTGGTTAGTACCTACCAAGGCACTACCCGTAACTTTCGAAGACGACTGCTGTAATAAACATTTTCCCCTTTGCTAAATAAGTTCTCCATATTTCCCATGGGCTAACTTAGATGGCGCTTCTAACATATCTTATTTGTGTGGATTAGGAGCTAATAATTTGTGATTAACCGAGAAAAAGCCATGAAATAAGTAGATCAATAATAATTTGTGATTAACGTAGATGGGGTTTCAAACACATCTCATCTGTTTCTTTTTTTTTGTTGTTTTTGTGAAACTATTGCTACTTTTGTCTACCTCTGTTTTTATATATCGAGAGATAGGACTGGGTTTGTAGGTAGAATCAAGTTACTGGTGTTTGTTCTCATATGGTCCTATTTTCACGGACATAAATCCTCTGTTTTTTTTTTCTGTCTCTTTTCCGTATCTCAACATTAAAAAGTTAAATTTTAAATTTTAAACAATACACCTTACACTTAATGCTCTAAATTTTAGCCTCTAATTTTAAATATTAAACTTAGTTTTTTAATATAAGATATAAGTAGGGACACTGAAAAATGACAAATATTTTCTATACTTATTTTCACTAGTCCACTAGTTTTGTTTTTGATGGATTTAGGAGAAATGACCGGTTAGTTCGTAATTTCGCATTAACAAACTATGTGTTACCGATTCTCCTGGCTAAACCACCAAGCCAGTGACCGTGATGGTCCCGTATAAGCCCTCCAATATAGTTGCTAGCGGTTCACAGTTCGCATGGGTTGAGGAACATAACCTTTTACTAATATTTTTTTAGTTGATTTGAAAATAGGATAAACTGCACACAAGGTGACTTAATTTTAGACTTGGTAATAAAATTATACATTTTCGTAAAAGTTAGAAACAATTTACTCAATTAAAATATTGTTACAACTTACAAACATGTAATTTTATTGTTAAATTAAAACTGACGTCTAATGTAATTTGGAAAAAAAATTTAATACACAGGCCGTGTAAACTTTAGTTTACACGTGCCTTTTAGTTTTAGGGTTAGGATTTTAGTTTAGGGTTTAAGGTTTAGGGGTCTAGGTTGTAGGGTTTAGAATTTAATGTTAGTGTTTAGAATTTAGGGTTTAGGGTTTAGAGTGTAGGATTTAGTTTTTTAGGATTAGGGTTAGAAATTTAGGATTTGGGTTTTTATAGTGTAAATACACAAGCTTGTGTAAAATTAATTTTACACAGCCTGTGTATCAAAGTTTTACCCATGTAATTTAATATAATAATATTTTTAGTTTCAGAATTTATACATTCTACTAATTTTATCCTATTTTGAAATAATTCAATAAAATTATCAGGGGAGAAGGACAAATAATTTAAAAGAGGAAGAAGGAATAAAATGGAGATTTTTTTAAATATGAAGGGTTAGAGTTATTGAATTGTTTAGAGTTAAGATCAAATTAATATTCAATTTTCAGGATTTGTTAATATATCATGTCATTTCACTATTCGTGTCTAATATATAACGGTATGTGATGTATATGTAACAATAAATATTTTATTTAGGTTTTTTTTGTTGTCCTCATGGTTCTCCATGGTTTTGCCTTGACTAATTCGGATTGACCCACGTATACTTTGTTTAGTTGGGTGAATCTCCCAGTAAAATTTTACATACACAAACTTTGAACTTGAGACATACTTAAGCGATACCAAGCTGTTTACTATTTAGACCAACATGTTTGTATTTTATTTACGTTTTTAAGAATTAGAATATTATATAGTAACAACATTTTTTTTCAAGATTGACCCTAACTGAATTGTTATCAACTTTTCACCCCTACAATCTAAAGGGAGAGGTTCAAGTTGATGAAATAAAATAAAACTCACTGGTTGGCTTACATTTTCAGAATTCACCAGGATTTGCTAATGCATTAAATTCCACGTAACACATTGATTATAGCCTACGATACATTCCTAATTTACACCATGTTTACTTTATTCAATTCGAACAACTAAATGAGAAGCTTCATTTTCTCCCAGGTGACTATTGACTATATGACTGTTGAATTGAAAGTAGTTAAATAAACATTTTGAACAACCTGCGGCAGCTGGAATCTGAAGCAAACCTCAACACTTTTCCTTAACGATAAAGCTCTCCGCTTCAAGGCAATGGCAAACCATACAATGTTTGGTTTTAAGTAGCTCTCATGCTTATATTTCCAACTATTTTATTCATTCACACATGGTTTTCGTTTCTTTGTATTTCATTCAAGTTCCGGTCATCTTTTGCTTACAAGCCTCCATGTTCGACCTTTGCTAGACCTTTAAACAAACTGATAGCATTGCTTTAACCTTATCCAGGCTCTATAAATACCCCATTAAACCTTGCTCCCCATGTCTCATCACAAGAATTAAGCTCTGAAGATGGCAATGGGCAAAACTTTCAGCTCTGGGTCATTCTTTTTCTTGCTCTGTCTAGTTGGTTTCGTTTCGATTCCTGCAGATGCAGCTCTGAAAACATACCAGTTTGATGTAGGCATATGGAAACACTAGCATGTTCAACTGCATTTTTTTAGTTTGTTTTCTAATGATTAATGCTTGGGGTGGTTGTTGTTGTTTCAGATTCAAGTGAAAAATGTTAGCAGGTTATGCCATGCTAAACCTATTGTCACTGTAAATGGGATGTTTCCTGGTCCAACCATTTACGCTAGAGAAGGCGACAGAGTTCTCATTAATGTCACTAATTCTGCACACTATAACATGTCTATTCATTGGTAAGCATTGCATCTTTGCCTGAGAAAATGTGATTCTCGTGTCGTTTTCAACCAATTTGGTGTCTTGGCATTGGCAGGCATGGACTCAAACAGTTTCGCAACGGATGGGCAGATGGACCAGCTTATATAACACAATGCCCCATACAGAGTGGGCATAGCTACACTTATGATTTTAATGTAACAGGTCAAAGAGGAACCCTGTGGTGGCATGCTCATATCTTTTGGCTAAGAGCCACTGTTTATGGTGCAATCGTCATCATGCCGAAACAAGGGACCCCTTTTCCTTTTCCCCAGCCTTACAGAGAAACTAACATAATTTTAGGTATGGGATGATTTGATCCATAACGGTGAGTTAAGTCGAGTCAAGTCCTATTCTAGTTACATGATTCATGTAATTCTCGTACATCGAAAATGCAGGTGAATGGTGGAATAACGATGTCGAAGAAATCGTTAAACAAGGAAACAAGTTGGGGTTGCCACCAAATACATCTGATGCTCACACCATTAATGGAAAGCCAGGGCCATTGTTCCCATGTTCCGAGAAACGTAAGCTTCTAGTGTCTGCTACTGGAGTACTGTTAGGGGATTCAGGGCAGGCCTTGCATTCTTTTTCTACTTTTTTTTCCTGCTGCTGCAGATACATTTGCAATGGAGGTTGAACAAGGAAAGACTTATCTCTTGAGAATCATCAATGCTGCACTCAACGACGAACTTTTCTTTGCGGTTGCAGGCCATAATATGACGGTGGTAGAAATAGACGCAGTTTATACCAAACCATTTACAACACAAGCTATTTTAGTAGCGCCAGGGCAAACCACAAATGTGCTTGTCCAAGCTAACCAAGCACCCAGCAGATATTTCATGGGTGCTAGGCCTTTTATGGATGCACCGTTGACGGTCGACAATAAAACCGCTACGGCTATACTTCAATACAAGGGTGTTCCCAACACAGTCCTACCAATCCTTCCTCAACTACCATTACCCAATGACACTGCTTTTGCACTGAGCTACAATGCCAAACTCAGGAACCTCAACTCTCCATTGTACCCAGCAAATGTGCCTCTTAAAGTGGACAGACATCTTTTCTACACAGCTGGACTAGGAATCAACCAATGTGCAACTTGTTTGAACGGAACACAACTCACTGCATCTTTGAACAACATCACCTTTGTTATGCCACATATCGGCCTCCTTCAAGCTCATTACTTCAACATCAAGGGAGTATTTACTGCAGATTTCCCCGACCGCCCTCCTAAACCGTTCAATTACACCGGTGCACCATTGACTGCAAATCTTGGTACTACTTTAGGCACCAGGCTAAGCAAGATTGCTTTCAACTCGACAGTCGAGTTAGTACTACAGGATACCAATCTTCTAACTGTTGAATCCCATCCATTCCACCTTCATGGTTACAATTTCTTCGTCGTAGGGACTGGAATCGGGAACTTTGATCCGGCCAAAGATCCTGCGAAATATAACTTGGTAGATCCTCCCGAAAGAAACACGGTGGGAGTACCGACGGGGGGTTGGACGGCGATAAGGTTCAGGGCTGATAATCCAGGTACACATCAATCAGAAACTAGACATCAAACATTGCATTAAAAATGAAAAGTGGTTGTAATCTAATCAAGTGAATTTGTATTGGGATGTTTCAGGAGTTTGGTTCATGCACTGTCACCTGGAGCTTCATACAGGATGGGGTTTGAAGACAGCATTTGTAGTAGAGAATGGAAAGGGACCCAATCAATCCATTTTGCCTCCTCCAAAAGACCTTCCTCCTTGTTAGCTGCTTCCAGTTTTTTTTATTATAATGACTTTTTCCTGCAAAGTGCTGGAACTAAATTGAAAGGATTGTTTTCCAGGCAAATAATAAGATTGTATGAGATTCTTGTAATTGTACGTAATAAATACATTTAAAATTGTATGAAATGTTCTTTTACAAGTATATGAAAACCAATGTCCATGTGCTGAACATAAGCTTTTAAGCTGTGTTGTATACATCGAAACTGGATTAACCTTATACAAATTTGAAAGAATTTGGACTAAATTTTAAGTTTATATTCCATTAGGGCCAAGTAAGACCCGGACAATTATAAATGACATTGATATTATTTATAAATCTAATTTGAGCTCAACTTAGTTTATTAAGTTCATTTTTATAATGTTGCATAGTTTGTGGGATTGTATTAAGATCTTTCCAAGTAATTTAAGTTTATTTCAAGATTGCTTGCCATTGTGACGAATTCGGAGTCGAAAACTTCAAATTTCTTTGATTTATATCGTGTGCTTAATAATGAAAATTAACGGCCGCAATCTGCCGATGATGGCTCTGATAAGAAATTCAATCTCGTCGCTAACAATTAGCTTCTACATATAGAGAATATCAGATGAATGAAACGATACTGCGTTGTACAAATTTACTGGCAAATAATCTCAATCTCAAAAAACTTGTGTATCAAATCTTCATAACCGGGAAATGTTTCACTTCCGGGATGTTCCTATAAAATCCAGTACACCTTTTCGGTGAACCGCCCGGCACAATCTTTAATCCCCACGAGAGCCACTGCTACTTGCAGAAGCTTTCTTACCGGTGTACTTCTGTCAAATATGGAAGAAGAAAAATAATGTTATCTTTCAAGTATATGAATGTTGGAGACTCTTCCCAGTTACCTCTAGTAATTAAAAGTACACGGAAAACACGCTCGCTTATATAGTTATAAAAGTAGAGCTAGTTTATCGATCGGAAGCTCACCTGCTTTCCGATGTTCAAGGGGATATACTTGTACTTGATCATGTGTGCGATCTGACGTCTCATTGTAAGAACAAAAAGAACAATCCAGTAACAAAGTAATATAGGCCAAAAGACAGGAACATCGAATAAGGAAAAGAAAGTCATAACGAATGCTATGCAGAAAGCCTTTGTCATGGAGTACCTGCAAAAGTTATACACAAATGCCGATTCAACATGCGCAAATCAGTATGAATTTAAAGCTAGAAAACACACTTCCAATTGGATGAATTTGACTAAGGCAAATAAATTGAATATACAGTTAAGAGCAAACGCTTTCAAGCATTTTCTCCACATATCTACTCACATCAATCTAAAAAATTACACGACGCGTTTAGGTAAGTTGTTTCCCTTAACAAACATATCACAGATTTCAGCATAGAACACATATCAGAACACCACCACCAATAAATTGCCTATAAAGCATCATTACAGATGAGAAGCAATATAAAAGTTTCAATTACCAGAACTTAAACTCGGGTAGCCTAAGAATAAACGGCTTGAATTCATCTGAACCTTTTGTCGGCAGTAGAGGCCCATCGGAGACTTCAAGTTCAGGATCAACCAGAGGAGACAAAAACCCAATGAGCAAATTCAGCAGGTAGATCCCAAGGCCATATGAAACTATGTAAAACCCTTGAACAGAATAGAGGCGCAAACAGTAGATAGCTGCTATAACAATTGTCCCGATCCATCTATAAGTTGTATGAGGTGTAGTCTTATCTAGATAATACTGATACATCCTCCATGTATCATGCCCCCATTGAGGCAAAGGTGAGCCCGCCGATGAACCGTCACCTCCAATTCCATCCATTCAATATGAGCTTCAAATCCAACATCATAAGAGAAGAACCCAATCAGCTTAAGCACAAAGATTCATTAAGTTCCCAACAAAATATCATAGTTATAAGTATACAAAGATAAACTCAATACTTAAACTAAACACTCCATCAGTTTAAGCACTACTACTACCAGTAAATCATCAGATATCACCACTAATGATTGCCCATGAACAAGAAAATAGCTTGCAATTCTCAATCAACGAATACAATTAGAACCAACAACCAGTTGATCTAGTGGGATGACACTATATCCTTTAAGCAAAGCTAGGGTTCAAATCTTGACACTGTGAAGCGAGCAAATAGATTGGGAGGGTGACCCCATAATGCGACTCTGCCGTATTCGATCCGGATTGATCAACTAATGGATTGGATACCGGTGGTTAAACCAAAAAATGAATACTATTAGATATATGACTAATGCAACAAATAATCAATCACCCGTCACCCAAAATCCAGAGATACCATAAAAAATACGAGGTTCAGAACTTTTAAATCAGCTTTCTCACCGAGCAAACAATAACTTAGTGTTCATAGAAAAAGAAACTGAAAATCCAAAATCAGAACAAACAAATCTAGGGGTCTACAAAGCATAAATAATTGAAAATAAATAATCTACTAAAAACGATTGAATGTTTAAGGGGAAATGAGATGAGATCCTTGAAATATAACGCATTTAAGATTTTTTTTTTTTTTTTTGAAGCAGAGAAAAGGCTAACCTCGAAGGACTCTCCGTTGTGAAGCTTTGGACTCAGAGAAATTGTTTTTCGTTCTTTTTGACGGATGCGATAAACGAGCAGATCTATTTGGAGATGTTTTTCTTATAAACTTCAGATTGGGTTTATTATTCCATTAATCTAAAATATAGCCTAAAATATATAGGGTTATTAGTAGGGGTGTTCAAATTCGGATATTGAATTCGATCCGAAATTTGAATATCCGAAAATTTTGAATAGCTAAAGTAGCGATCCGTATCCGATTTAAAAAAATCGGATATCCGAAAATTCGGATACTCGAAAATTCTGATCAGGTATCCGATCCGAACATATCCCTTAATTTGCCTAAAATTAATCCCACTTCATACTGGTTTTCTTCACATGATCCCCACATTCTCTTATGGTGGTACTCTATCTTTTAATGCATTTGGTTTCTGTTATGAAAACAAAAAGTTAGATGTAATCCGAACTCTTAGTTAATGAAATCGTAAGAAATTCGAAAGTAAAGCAAGAAGCACATAAAACACTAATCAACTCTCACCCTAACAACGACTCAGTAAAGCAAAAAACACTAATTATTTGCACCATGTGTTAAAGTAAAGCTTAATCTTTTAAACATAAATAAGTTAAACAAGAAATTAATTATTTACAACCTGTATTAAAGTGATTCAATGAGAGAACGAGGAAGCAAATAGCATCAATTTATCAGTAAAAAATAAATCCCCAAAAAACTAATTAAATCTCATGAATTATATACTTTTCTGTTTCTTTAATCATTGAAAACCCATATTGAATATTTTATTCTAAAATAACATGAGCAATGAATTTACCCGAGACTAGAATGAAAATTGCAGTGAATTCATTCTTGTGAAAGTGAGCAGTGGAGAAGATGAGGTTTGGGAAAAATATCTCGTGAGGGCTGTGGAGAATAGGCTATAATTTGGGCCTGGGGAAAGTTTCTCGTGAAACATAGGGCTACTGCCTATTGGACCTAGGGCTAAAGACCCATTTTTAGGATATTCGGATAATTCGAAATCTTGATTTGTCTGATTCGTATCCGATCCGATTATCCGATTTTTTGATCGGATATTCGATCTAAATTATCCAAAAATAAAAAACAAATCGGATATCCAAAAATTCGGATTGGATTATCGGATAAATGGATCGGATTATTCGGATCGAATATTTTTGCACACTCCTAATTATTAGTACATATATTACATTTTTTAGATGAAAATAGAAAAAATTATTACTTTGTGTCTCGTTAAAAAGTTTCCCTAAATTTAGATAGAAGAAAAGGAATACACACGACAATAATTACATAATGTCCGACGAGATAAACTCGAGAAAATACTTATTCTAAAAGACAATATATCCATCAACCCGTGACATTATCCAGTCGGTGAGTAGCATACAATAATTAACAACACCCACCTAGCACTCGACTCAAGTGGAGCAATCACTGGCACCAACTGTAGCAGCCCCAAGTTTTTCTAGTTAACCAATTCCTCCAGCCAAGTCTGCATGAAGCAGTGCCAATAGTCCACTGTCAGGCGCATTCAATAGGTGCACATCGAAATCATCTCGCAAGGCCTTTTTCGAAAGCATATCAGTCACACAATTACCATCACGCAACACACGTTGTATACATACAACCCACGGACGTTGCTGCAACTCGTGAAAGTGAAGCACCAAAGAATCACACCCTTGCCGAGAAGAACCTTTACTTAATATTTGGAGCGCATCCAAATTATTCATTTCAAGAATGATATGATGATAACCTATATCTCAAGCATATGAATAACCAACAAACGCAACCCAAAGTTCAGATTCAATAATGCAACACGCAACAGGCCTCGATAAATTTTATAAATTCACCTAACCACTCACCGAGGTTATCATGAAGAATCCCACCACAAGAAGCCAAACCATCATGACTATTCTACGCTCCATCTGTATTCAACTTAACTCAGCCATCCTTAGGTGGCATCCACTGACTCGGACCATGCGCAACACTACTCAAAACATGTCGGCTACTCTTCCCCTCATCGAGAGCTCTCCGTGACAACACCTGAAGTCGTCGACTACGATCCAGAATAGAGCCAAACCCCTCCAAAGGATTGTCAAAGACAATGAGTTCCGAAATAACCATAAATTCCATATGATTGCACTAACCAAAATATCTCAATCTGTCATATCAACTGCAAACTGCACTTTATCACGAATATTAGCGTAAATCTAATCCGACACTTCCCGCCCATAAAATCTTAGAACATCGAGGGTTGTATAATGCATCGCCAAACAACCGTTGCTTAAGAACACTTCCTCAACACATGGTCTATGTCCTCAATCGCAGCTTGGCATAATAGGCAGCGACTATCGGTTGTGAAATGGTGCCAAACCTTCTCTGCGTTAGTCATGAGCCTATTTTGACAAACTAACAACATGAAGACACGAATTTTCTACAGCCCTTTAATTCGACTAATCATTCTCCAGACCTGATCACCCTTACCTACATGTAGACCCACCTGAAGGCTATAGGTCGAGCTAACCGAAAACCTATTGTCCCAACTAACCTTCCAACCAATACAAGCACTACCCAGAGCTAGAACCGGCCCATTCACTGCGGCAATGTGAAGCAAAATTGCACACGGCAATAGTGTGCCGAGCTGCTCCCAATCCCAATTTCCATTTGCATCGGCCATAGATGCCACATACGTAACCCTTACCATATTCCCCATGTCAGGAAACACATATTGAACCAACGGCCCCAAATCCTTAATCCAAACATCATACCAAAAATCAACATCGTGCCCATGACCAACACTCTATGTTATGTTATTATGTACATCTTGCCAAACCACCCCGAGCCCTTTCCAAAGACAAGACCCTGCGCTACCAAGAAGAACCTCTGGGACCCCCGATGGGCATTTGTATTTCGTGCGCAAAAATCAAACCCTCAAAGCAATGGGTCGCGTCAATAACCTGAAGGCCAATTTCATAATGAACGCCTCATTTTGTACATCAATCCTACAAAACCCAAGACCACCCTGAGTTACATGTTGACAAATAGTGTCCCATTTCACCAAATGCACCCCTCCTCTATCCGTAGTGATACCCCATACGCCTGAAAAATACGTTTTTGGCCTCGGCATATGGCCTTTAGAATAATCAATGTTTTCACATTGTACGTTAGAATCGTTGAAAGCACCACTTTTGCCAAAGTAATTTGGCTAGCTAATGACAAAGTCTCAGCCTTCCATCCACTTAGTTTCTTTCGCACCATCTGAGTTAAGTAATTATATAAAGTCGATATGACGTACTTACCCAAGTCCGATACCATATTAAAACCAAATCCCATGCAAATATCTCTACGGAGATCAGCAGAAACATTACGGGAAAAATAAATATTTGTCTTCGCATGATTCATCTTGTACCTTAACACAGAACATAAATTCTCAAACACAGCGAGAACAACACACATCTGCTCTATAGAAGCCTCGGTAAAAAGTAATATATCATCCGCGAAGAAAAGGTGTGATATCTCTGGACTAGAGCGTGATGTCCGAAACGTGCACCACTCACCCGCATTAATCGACAACTGAATAGATTGAGCCAACCTCTCCATACAGAGCACAAACAAATAAGGGGGCAGGGGATCGCCTTGTTGAATACCGCGCGAAAGGGTGAACGCCTCTATCATAGATTCATTCCATAAAATTTGAGTCGATACTATAGAGACACACTGTATAATAAGGCAACGTAACGAATCTGGAATACCAATATCAGCCAACGTCTCATCTATGAAGCTCCACTCTAAACGATCATACGCCTTTTCTAAGTCAATCTTGATTGTCATCCAACCCTTACAACCTTGCTTCTTTCGCATGGAATGAATGACATCCTGAGTAATTACTATATTATCAGTGATGGCGCGGCCCGACACAAAACTTGTTTGGTTCTTAGAAACCCAATCCGAAAGCCATGGCTTCAACAGATTAACAATCTCCTTGGTAATAATTCTGTACAATACAATACACAGGCTAATAGGTCTAAATTTTCGTATATGTGTTGGCACTGCCACCTTCGGTAAGAGAACCAACAAGGTTCAATTAATATCCGAAGGAAAAACCCCAGTCTCAAACATTTGCCGAACAAAACCACATACTGATGAAGCAACCACATCCCAATTCTTTTGATAAAACGTTGTATGTAACCCGTCAACCCTTGGTGCCTTCCATGGACCCATGTCAAAGCAAGCAACGCGTACCTTATCATCGGTAGCCGCAGCTCCCAAGCTATGCATGGCCGAATCATCCAGCCTTGGAAAATTACACATAACCGAGTAATTATGTCCAATCCCAACATCACTAGTAAACAAAATGTGATAGAAATCCAACGCCAGGTTGGATAAGGCCGATTGGTCCGAACACGACGACCCATCATCTAGTTGCAAAGATGATACTATATTTGCATGCCTACGAGCCATCACCGATGCATGGAAGTACTTTGTGTTTCGATCCCCATCGGTTATCCAATGAGAATAAGCTTTCTGCCGCCATAATATTCCTCTTGTTCAAGCACCACATCAAGCTCAGCTCGCAACTCTTTAGCAAGTTGCACAAGAAAATCCAAATGACCTCGGACAAGGGCTTTATCTATACCACACTATCGAGCTAATAACCGTCTCTTCCTTTTACCTATATGACCAAAAATATCCTTATTCCACCACTAAATTTCCCACTGTAAGCTACTAATATTCTGTTGGATCAGTGCATCAATCTCCCAAACATCTTTCAAGAAGCTCGAGAACTACAGATGATCTTGCCATGTTGTGACATACCTAGAAGGTCGTGGTTTTGAACCACTCATTGTATCAGTAAGATGGAGCAAAAGTGGCCAATGATCCGAGCTAATTTTATCTAAGTGACTAACAAAACCATTCAGAAAAGATGTTGTCCATTGCGAATTAGCCAAGCAATGATCCAATCTCTGATAGAGATCCCCCCGTGACCATGTGAACAGTGGTCCCCTGAACCCAAGATCGAATAGACTAGTGTCAGATACGAACTCATTAAAGGAACTACTAATACCATTATGAGAAGCCGATCCCGCTCGCTCATTCACATCCAAAATTGCATTAAAGTCCCCTCCTAGTACCCATGGCACGTCATCACCGGGGCTGAGTGAGTCAAGATTCTTCCAAAAGTGCTTACAATGAAACATCTACGGGCTCGCATACACAGCCGTAAACCAAAACCAAGATTCACAATCAACCGAATGAACCACACCATGTACAAATTGATTCGCTACATACGACACCTCCACCATAACTGAATCGTGCTAGAGGAGCCAGATGCCACCACTGAAACCATGTGTTTCCACCCGAAAAGAATTTTGATAGCCCAACTTAGAAATCACCCTATCTACGGTAAGACCATTAATCCGAGGTTAAAAAAGCGCCACCACCGATAGCTGATGTTCACGCTTAAATGAATTGAAGATTGGCCAAAATTCTAAACTTGTTGCACTCTGACAATTCTAAAACATAAACTTCATCATCAACAAAATAAAAACAAACAAGAACCTTACTGCTCAAGAGCACCCATGCCCAAACCGGGCTCATCGGGGTCCTCCATGACCTCACATTGGGAATCATAAATAGAGTCACCATCGTCCGGTGAAGAGACCATTGCTCGAAGCTGATCATGATGAACATAACCATCACCACCAACAGTCACACCCCCAAATGCATCCGAGATTTAATTTGCAAAGCTAGCAGCCCACTCAACCAACACCGTCCGATCCCTGAGCTTCGAACCAGTAGGCTTACGAACCTTAAGTTCGCGCTGCATATTCTCCTTCATTAATTTCCTGATTCCCACTTGAGCCTTTACCCTAGATCCATGACTTGAACCCGGCTTCCCAGACCTCTCTTCTACAATTTTAACAGCCTTATGCACTTCATTAGCGACTTTTGGACCATGCTCCATCACCACAGCACTTTGACCAGTGACCGAGGGAACCACCACAGCCCCATGACCTGCTGTACCTTGCTTCGATGATTTTTTTGGCGGGTTAGATGCAAAATATGCTGCATTCTTTAAAACCTCCCAAAACTCAACCACATTCTTTTGTTTCATAGCCGCAGTAGGCGCAGGCCTAGAACCCCCCGTTGTGATTCAACAACACGCTCAACAGGTTCTGGTTCAACACCAACATCACCACCTTCATCCAATACCATATATCGAGACCCAGACGACGACCCCCAACCTTCTGCTTCCTAGCTACCGTCCGAGACTCATTAGTCATATGTCGACGCATATTCTCCACAAGCATCCAAGGCCCAAAAAGATCATCTCCAGTATCATTCGACCTTGTCAAGCTATCAACCTGATTACCACTATTATCTTATTGTTCTCCAGAATTCATCTTTATAGGATTTGTATGACATTCCTCCTTTGCATGCCCATAAATTCCACACGCGAAACACACTTGCTGCAACCCTTCATATTCAAGCCGTTGAAGCTTACCATCAATACAGATACATGACCAAATGGGCTTATTTAAATCCACCAAGAGAGCAAGACGTGCAAATTTCCCACGGTCACCTTCTTGCGTGTTGTAATCTATCTTAACTACCCTCCCAAGGACTGCAGCAATACAATGAAACATGGCTTTCATGTAATATCGAAGAGGGAGTCCCAACAACCTAACCCATACAATCACTTGCGATGGGTAACTCTCCGATGTTGAAAATGATCGACTCCATGGTTGCACTGTTAGATAGCTTTCATATATCGTCCAAAGACCCTCTGTGAGCACTCTAGTATAGTCCCCATCGTCTGAGAACCGAACAACATAATAGTTGTTCTCGATATTAATCAATTGTAGCGTCCCCACCGGTTTTCACATGGTGTGAATCCACGAATGCAACACCTTAAATCCAATCACCTCCCCCTATAGCCGAACAATGAGAGCATTGCGCATACTATGATCCACCTGGTCAGGGACTCTATTCAAAAACCTAATCGAGGGAACCGGGCTCGATTGATCAACGATCACATCTTCCTCACAAACAATCACCTCATCCCCAAAGAACGAAAAACAGGCCTTGCTGCTCCCTACCTTCACGCTGGCCACTTTGCTAGCATAACTCGTCTCCGCACCCTCTACCGACACACTTTTAGTTACGGTTTCCGGTAGTACCTTATCATCACCACCAACAACCCACCTGACTCGTTCCCTCGGAACCATCAACAGCAGCAACTTCCGCTTCCATAGCAGTCACAACCCCCGATTCCCCGTCATCACCCATATTCCTTCCTTTTTTCGCCACACTCTGACCAGCCAACGGCGTGGGAGATGCAAGTCTCTCCAAGGACGACGGGGTCGAAATGTGAGGAATCACCTTTGACGACCGTCCACTAGGGCTGCCATACGGCGTCCCACACCTGGTATTGCTAGGGTTTTGCATTAGTATCTTTAATTTGTTCTAATACTCCTTATTCTTAGTACATATATTACATTAACTGCGAAAAAATACCCCTTAATTTTATTTTAAATATTAAAATTAAAATCTTTAATCTTAAAATTATACGCTCTAAACTATAATATTTAAAGTCTAATACTTAAATTATGAACCTTAAAATTTAAGCATTTAAACTATAGACTGAACTTTTAAATTCTGAATTAATTTAAGTGTAAAAGCCAAGTTTTCTACTACCTTTTCTACTACCGTCAACAATCTCTAGAGCAAGTGATTAAAACTCTCAATTGACATCATCTCCTCTTCTCTAGTACAAATATTTATTATAAAATAATTCTTTCAATTTAATGTTTCTGTTTATAATATCAAAAATTCGAATTATGATTAACATGTTCGGTGGAAATGATTTTTTTGCCCTCCCCGTTCCTCAGAATTTTGTCTTGATTAATTCAGATCGATTCATGTTGTACGTTTGACTTTGGTAGTGAATCTTCCAACGAGAATTTTTTACATGTACAAAGCCTCGAGTTCGATGCTTGCTTAAGCAATACCAAGCTGCTTATTACTTGGGTCAATTTATTTGTATGAAAATGATTTTTTTTAATTCAAATAATTAAAGAACTAACTAGCAGAAATATCAAAATATTAAATTAGATAGATCTCTAGATAATTCCAATAAGTACCCTAAATTTCATGGTTAGGTTTTAGCAGGATATTACAATTTTAAAACCACCTTATTACCATTAAACTAAAACCTTATTAACAATTTATTAAAAGAAGATACACATATTAAATTGTAAATTGCATCAAATAGATAAGATATAAATCTTAATTTTATATATAAACTTTAATTTAGTTCAATTACATATTTAAAAAATTATCAATAATTGTTGGGTGCATTGATAAGTCACATTACGCTCCCAAAAAGAGGACACAAGTTTAAACTTTAGAAACAATATTGTTGAGAGGGACATTCTCACATCCCGAACATGAACCGTAAAACGAACATGTATATTACCAAAAACAAATAAATGCATCTCATTTATGATAAATACATATAATTATTCGTATACATAATATATAAACATATAATAATATTGCAATATCGTCAAATAACAATATATAATGATTTATAGAAATTGATAAATCGAATTTTATAGTGTATATAATTATATGAAATCAAAATTTATTATTTTATTGTTATATCAAAGCATCTACAGCGTATTATATGTTAAGATATTATTATTATATTCCAGGCGGTTCGTACCGTTTTGAGGTCCACCGATGTAGTTAAAGCCATAGAAACGGTCTAGTTACTATTTTGGGTAAACAACTTATTTGGTATCTTAATTATTTATGTATTTTTTGTTTTGATCATTTAATTATTATATTTGATAAAATCATACTTAAAATGTCTCTTTTTTATTTACCGTTACTACGATGTTGACGTAATGTTCTGTATTGGTTCTAATAAAATTATTTAAAATATGACACATGGATGGCTGATTATGAGATATAATTATAAGCATTGATTATATCCACACGGTTAGTTTGAGTCCCCTAAAATGGCGTTTACAGACAGCAAAAGGAAACATTAAAAGCATCAAAGGGATAAAATTATAAGCTTTGATTATTGAGTCTTCTCAGCAGGTACTACACTACTAATAGAAAGAAACAAGGGGCTGCTTTGTGCTTAGCCACCTGATTTATTTTGCCAACTTACATGAAATCTATTACTTTACAGTGCAAAATGAACTTATAATTTACATAAAAGTAAATTGATAATAATGCGGCTTTGTTTTTCGAGGCAAAATGCTGCAAACGCCACCTTTAGAAACTCGTCCGGCCACGACAGCTTTCGATAGTGCCCATTCGAATTCCAAGCTTGGAGCTGTCTGTGGAAGTAATTTATCATCCGCTTATATAACAGTACCGTTTTTAATCGTTGCCTTCTCTGCTATGACGGTGATTCCCGACCGGATATAAAATCCTTTGTCCGGTCTATCCGCTTCTTCAACACCCTACAAAAGAAACAGCAGTTTATTGGTGTTTTATAAATGCAGCCTTTTCTGATGTATACAGCAAAAGGATAGTTTGCTTACATCTTTGTTCGCGATGATGACATCTTCTCCTATCCTAGCATTCTTGTCGATAATGCAGTTCCTGGCATAGTGGCATAGAAAATGATACGCGTTCTAGAACGACAAGATCGCAGATATGTTATTGAACTGTTGGAATTTGTTCAACATGTTTAATAAGTTACCTGATTTTGGTATTGTGTCCAATTCCAATCGGGACCCTACCGTCAGCTAGTAAAGATGCAATTTCGGTTTCAGTTTGGTAATAGTCTGCTCCCAGCATAACTGAGTCCTATGGATAGGAAGGAGTTGAACAACAACCGATCGAACTATGAAGTTTGAAGGCAATCGATTTAGTTTAAACGAGGAAACTGTGATAATTCACCTGAAGCTCAACGCCAGAGTCCAAACGAGAGCGTTCACCGATTACCGAGTGTTGGACAGTACATTCTCGCAAGAAGCATCCGTGGGAGATTAGTGCATCTTTAATCTGCATTAACAGACTGAAACATGAGATGGGAGAAAATGAGCTGGCACAATTGGAATCCAGAAGTACACAATCATACCCTGCATTTATCGATTTTCGTCGGTGGTAAGTATCGAGGAGATGTATAGAAAGGTGTCTTTGGATCATAAAACTCAAACTTAGGAACCTGCATAGGATAGACGATTAACAGAGGTTAAATCTTATTCGAACAATAAACGAACAGAATCTTATACAAGTTTCACATGCATCTGACATTAAAACCAACCTCTTCAGTGAGTGCTATATTGGCTTCATAAAAGGCCTTTATGGTCCCAATATCTTCCCAGTAGTCTTTGAAAATATATGCCTGTATACGATAGGACATTCAGATTTTAGATTCTTTATACAAACAGAACCGAAGAGCCTGCTTCTTTTTCTGGTAAGATTCGGTGTTCAGTTTGAAGCCTCACTGGTAAATGAACTCGTCCCTCGTGTTAGCAAAGACCGAGAAACATCCTAGACAAATGAAATTTCCATTTCTATAGCTCTTACCTGGACATCATGTTCCTCAACTGCAGCAGGGATGATTTCGGACCCAAAGTCATTGGAAGCAGGAAATCTCCATCTCAGAAGCTTTAATAGAACTTCTGTCTTAAATATATAGACTCCCATTGATGCAATGTAAGGGGATTTCAAGGCTTCTTGGGGAGACAACCCTAGAAGAGTGGTATCTGTTTGCTGCGGAGAATTATAAAGGAAAAGTGGTATCGGTCGAGAAAATGTTCGCCGGTTACATACGTTGAAAGCTAGTAAAAAGAACAGTATCTCAATGTTTGTTGCTAAAATTCAGAAAAGCAGAGAAAACTACTACTTACCATTGCTTTCAAATCAGCACCCTTTGGCTTTTCAGAAAATTGGATGATACGGCCCCTTCCGTCGATCTTCACCAGTCCATAATCAGATGCACGGCTGGAAAGCGATTAATTATCGATGTTCAGCTTCTTAAGTTATGAATTTCATCACAATGGTAAACCATGAAACTTTTACTAATGGGGAACAGTTAAATAAAGTATATATACAACTTGAGAGAACTTCATTATTAAGACGAGAAGATCGAAAACCTGTTGTTCATGGTCACGCATGAAATCGTAATATCAGCATTGTTGTCAACATGACTCTGTTATGCATTGCAGTAAGTTAGTGAAGCTTTTAGCTATGCTAAAGAACATGACTCGAATCAAGCAAAAGAAATCAATACCTGTAGAAAGTCCATATAATCCATTCGATAGAGATGATCCCCGCACAAGATGATTACGTTCTCGATGTTCCTGTTCTTTGCATCCTACAAGAACAATTTTGATTTATCACATATCATTTCGGGTTGAACCGAATACGAACTACATGAATCTGCAACCATTTTCAGGTGAAAGGGAAATGCAACTTTTAGTTCCTACCTCAAATACCCATATAAATTGCCTCACAGCATCCGCGGTTCCTTGGAACCACTTGTTCCCTGCTTCTCCTGATGTTTGAGTGGCTGCCAGAACCTGTCCATCAAACGAGTTTCATTCGATAATTTCATTCCATCTTCTCAAAAAACATCGCATTTATTCTGTAATTCTAGATTGATCTTCAATATTATACCAGATAAATCAGTAGAAAGTTAACAGATCAATCTTTATTAACCTTAAGGATCACATACCTCCACAAACCCATCTCCAAAATTGATACCATTTCCATAATACGTGCGCGCAAGGTGCCGGTTGAGGGAAGCTGAGTTGAACTGTGTTAGAACAAAGATCTTGTTTATCCCACTATTGATACAGTTGCTCATCGGAATGTCGATCAGCTTATAACATCCTCCGATCGGAACCTACAGATCACATTCACATAAAATCTAAGTTAGCATCAAATTCAGCATCAAGCATATCACTAAAACAAATAGACAAATCCGACATGAAATCAAGCTTAGCATAAGAGAAACCATATGTCCTTACAGCAGGCGTAGCCGCCCTTTTGGTAAGTGGGAAGAGACGAGTCCCAGCCCCTCCTCCCAATATGATCGAAGCCACATTCTTGGGATCGAGTTTTCGCCTCTGGTACCGACGTGCTTGCACGGTCTAAAACCAAACATGTTATCAACCTTGATCAAACAAATGTAATGCATGAACAAGTACAACAACAAAACAAAGACAGAGATCACAAAAAAAGAATTAAACAAACCGTGGCTTCTCTGTGATTATTCGATGTGAGAATCGCAGAAGCACTGGTTCCGATCTTCGTTTCTTTCTTCTTATCAACCCTCAGACTGTTTGCCACCTGATTAAACCACGCACTGTTGTTAAGACTCCCTCTGATTCTCTCCCCCAGAAATGCATTATCTCCATTGCTGAAGCCACTTCTCCTCACATTCACCAAATGAGAATTGGCTTTCCACGTCAGACAACACGACTCCATTAAAGCTCTCTCGCTGGTGGAGGAAGAAACAGAGTTTAGAAGATCTAAATAAACCGTGAAAAGTGTGAATCACATAAAGATACAACAAAATAAACAAAAGGGAATGACAGTTGTGTCAGTCTGTTCAAAGATACTCAAAGTACAGAATAAAATAATAACAGAAGACTAAAATCAAAGAAACCTCAAAACTAAGCTAAAATCAAAGAAACCCAGATCGGAAAAACATTCAAAGATGCAAAATTCTCAATAACCCAGGATCCAAAAAACCAATTTTTAACAGAAAAAAGATGAGAGGAGAGAAGAAACAACACACCGAGTGAAATTTTTGTAGAATTGGGTTTTCAAAGGGAGCTTTTTTTGTGTATTTTTTTAGAGGTCAAGATTTAATTTCGTGAAATGCGTGATGAATGTTGAAGTGTTTATAGGTAGCTTTATTGGCTTGTGAGCTTTTCACGATAAATGCTGCAAGCCCGGTTGTTTATATCTGTGAAATAAAGAATAGTAGAAAACAAAAATGAACCATAAATAACAGTGCCCCTTGTTTTCCCTGCAAAAATGCCGAATCCATTCCAAGCTCTAGTCTATGCTTACATAGAGGGGAAGCCATTTTTAGCCAAACACCTGTCCTTTTCAAACTTTCAACCCATAAAAACTTAAAATAAATAGTTACACCACATGATCAAAATTTCAGACTTTTTAAATTAATTAATTTATTATTTCTCCCTTTATCTTTTTTTAATTGTTTGGTTCCAATGTGTTAAAGCTTTTCATTGCTTTGGGTTGCAACAATGGTTCTCTAATGGCTTATGTTTACAGTTGATACTACCATGAAAAAAATGGGTTTTTTTTTGGGTCTAAAGTCGTGTTTTTTTTTGGGTTTAGGGTTGAAAAAATTGAAATTGAGATCAGATTGAAAGTGATCTGACGTGCATGGTGTAACGGAACATCTAATCCCAGACAGGATAATAGTTGTCCTCTTTGTTTCTCGTTGGTAATGTAATCTCTTGCTGTTACTTGTACACAGCACTGTCAGAATTTCACCTCCTGTTTCCAGGGTTTTGGGAGTTTTTCAATCATTGATTATGACATTCTTGTTAAAACCCTTTTTCCTTATTGGTTCATTAACTGATTTCCATTGTTTCACCTTTAGAACCCTGAATAGCAGCAGAATCAGAAAATTTAACTTATGGTGTGTTAGAATTTAAAATTTTTATGAATTTTTTTTGAATAATGAATGTCAATTTTCTTTAATGGGCTGTCAATATTTAAGTAAAATTGTATTGATTTTATTTTTAACATTATTCTATATTTAACTTGTAAAGAAAAAAATCTCCAAATTTTAGGTATCATATGACACCACTTGGCTAGGGTAGCTACGCCAGGCATGAATAGTTTGATTCAAAAATCATATTGCTAATCAGACTGAATCATGGATTAAATGATAAACAGTGACAAAACTATGTTAACGGTGGGAGAGGCCTAATCCCATCTTAAAATTATGTTCAATTATATTTAAGCCTTAGAGTCTTGAAGCACATGAAATTAAGCTCTGGTCCTGATTTTTCTAATTTGATTGTTTTTTTTTATTTTTTAATTTTAAAATTAAATAACTTTTCATATTAGATCTTTAATTAACATAAGTCTCAAAATTACAAATCATTTTGATTCATTGACTGTTTTTTCGAAAAACATACCTAAAAAAAAAAGTCATCGTCTCAAAAGTAAACTTGTTGTGCGCTTTCAACATGGATGATGCTCAATAGGGATGAATCAAAAGGGGACTGAAGAGGGCGGTCCACCTTTAAAATTTTAAAATTTGTATATAATTTAAATTTTGTGTATTTTCTATTGAAAATTTATCTTCATCCCTTAAAATTTTATAAATTCACCTTTAACATTAAATTTTGCGTTCATCTCTCATATTTAATGTTTAGATAATGGGTCAATATCTTATGGTGGCGTGTTACGTGATGAAATTGAGAGATGAAAGATGGGATTTATCAAATTCATCGGAGTCTGCTTAGTCCTTGAAGGTGAGCTTATTTAGGATTATTATGTGTAGGATCTAGGTGCACGCAGGATCATCGTTGAATTTGATGGTTCTGTTTGACAATTAACGTATAATTGATAATTGATGGCGGATTACATTAATTGATAGTTGATTTGACTAGCGAATTGTATTAGTTGTTTGTATAAAAGTGTTTGATAAAATTAACAGATAACGAATAGCTGTTTAATTATTTAAACAAGCAAAATAACATATAAGAACATGATTATATTTAATACTTGTTTAATTAATTTATTAATTATATAATTATTTTTAATATAATTTAATTAATTATTAAATTTTAATACAAATATAAGTGTGTGAGAATAAAAAAATAAAAAATATTAATTTACAAATATTACAATATAAATCCGTGAGAGTGCATAATTAAAATTAAAAAGGTTAAAATTAAAGTTATTTGAAGATTTTTTTATAATTATTAAGGGTAAAACAATCTTTATTTATAAGTCTTATGTCAAAATCTTTAATTTCAATAAAATCGTATTAGCATATTTTTCAAAATTAAAGGTTTTACCTCAATCCGCTATTTCAATTCGTTATTCACCAAACATCCGATTTAGTATATTTAACTGGTCAAACCTCTAATATTAGCTTAAACTTCTAATTTTGACTTAAACCGCTATTTATCAAAATTTAATTAACATTAAGAGTAAAATTAAATAGATGTTAGTGAAGGACCAAGATTTTAAAATAAATATAAAAAAATAAAAGCAAATACCTTCGACATATTTAAATCCTTTTGAGTCCCTATCCTTTGCCAGGTTCTCCCTGTCACTTCAGTTATTGTCTTCTTCACTTGATTTTATTCAAACATTAATTAAAAGCAATTTGATTCAATGAACCCTGTGAAATGGACCAAGTTTTCGCTTCCGAAGAAATCGAAATACGTAAAAAAGACGATGGAACCGGACATTGCCCCCCATAAAAAGCAAATGCCCCGACCCTGGAATAGTAAAAATGAAACAAACAATGGCATTACGTGACAAAAATTCACGTGGGATGCTGGTGAACCAAGGACTATACTTTTTCTTAACAGTTGAAAAACTTCTCTCTCTATTTATGTGAACCACAACATTGCAATGTAATATTCTTGGTTCACTATCTGGAAATAGTCTGCACTGTAGAGTTGGACCTCTGAACTCAGAGTCCTGGCAACCACTAATTTGGTCTACACTCTTGAGCCATATAACGCTTCAAATGGGTCCGTATGTTAAATTCAAACTCGAGTTATCAAATGAATCCAAAAGAGGATCAACCAATATAGTTTGGGGGGGGGTATTAGCATAGGGTCACCCGAGCCCTATGCAGATCACCATCAACAGCCCGTCTCCAGTAATAATTTCGATAGTGAGGATATTAGATAAAGTAAGTCAATCCTACCCAAATGCACCCTAAATCTATACCTCAAGACCAAAGCTTTTTAATAGGTAAGGATTCAGGTAAGGCATGGAAGGATTCGGCTTGCCTAAATATCCCATAACAAAGATAAAAATGAGCATGTCATAACATTAAGGATTAAAAACACTAGACCAACTTATCAATCTCGCTTTGGAAACAAAATTTAAGCCAGCTGAATACGAATTCGGAAAAGTATTCATTAAACAAGAACATAAAAATAGAATGTAGCTCACACGTTCTAAACAAATTCACTTAGAAGTCAAATCAACATCAAAAGGCAATACTGCATCAAACTAGCTAAGCAAAATTCTAACAAACCATCTAGGTGTTTGTTACCCTAGTGTAGATCTGCTGGCTTGAATGGGCAGACACCAACCTTATCAATCCTTTTGCCATCAATTCTCTAATAGCCTTCCTCGCAAGCGATCCGTTAATCTGAAAGATGCATACAATACCATGTTAGACATATTTTCAAAACAATGCCTTTTGTTTAATAGAGTTTCAAGCAAGCAAGCCCGTGTGAGACATATATACAAGAATGGTACCAGGAGAGAAGACCAACTACCGCCCTAGCCTACAAATATTAATCAGACAGGAATAGCATATGAAAAGATGTATTTCAGATTGCTATCTGAGGCTTTTAGCTGCCCTATGATACCATTCTATATCTGCTAGCTATTACAAGCCATTTGAAAACAAAACATTGGGATAAATCCATGAAATGAAATCCCATCACCTAATTCCAAGATTCAAAGTACAGCACCCCGATTTCATCTATTCATGCAATAATCAGTAATAAAGCCTAATTATAAGATAATGAGCAGTGAATGGCAACAAAGCCAACAAGAAATGACAAAAAAGACAACTCAAATTTCCATATACATACAACGAGAGAACAACCATCAAACTAGAATCTAAGAGTATCACAAATAAAAGATTGAAACAAACATTATCCAGCCAAATAATCAGCATACAAAAAGAGGAGGGAAATTTAAAAAAGCGACAAAAATGAAAAGTACCCTCAAACGATCAGAGAGAATGGAGGGAGTGATGAGCTTGTATTTAGGAGCTTCAGATAGAAGCTTGTCATAGGTAGCCT